>JAOEHX010037029.1:0-13312 GCA_025448015.1 Bolborhynchus lineola
CACAAAATAAAACAAAAATAGGGGAAAAAAATGACAAAAGCAACCAACCAGGAAAAAAAAGGGGGAAAAGAAAACCAAACCCCTACTTTAGTTTCTGCTGTAGCCTTCATACGCTAAAGACCTGGAAGAGCTTAAAGTAAGAGCAATAAATTCAGCATATTTTCCTTCCTTTGAAATACACAATTTAGTATTTTAAGTGCAGGTGAAAGACTGTAGTTTTTTTGTTTTTCTTTCTTTTGGCAAAATAAGCTGACTTGGCAGTGAGAGGTACAAGAGGAAATGTCATAGTTGCTTAATTAACATTTTTTTAAGAAATGAAAAAATATTCTCAGTGTTCTGTCACATTTTACTCAATGGGGGGGGGAAGGGGGAGAAGTGTCTTCTTTTTTGTGCTCCATGTAGTTTGGAGAACAAAGGCCAATGTGCTAAGCTGAGAAAAGTAATTACTTCTTCATACTCAGGAAGTCAAGATAAAAATAAATTATTTGATGCCTAAGTCAGTAGGTGTTGACTGTTCTGGAAGTGGTGCTCTTCCTGGAAGGTTTCCCACTCTCTCTGAAATTAGACTGGCTTTATGTGATTTACACCAAATACAGCGTATTTCTAAGTGATTAGAGTAAGAGAACTAGAAACTTCACTTAATAGTTCCCATGCAGCCACAATGTCTGTGGTTGATATGTGCCGTCAGTTGTAGAACTGATGTTTACATAGTCATTAGTGTTTGCGTAAGTCAGGGTTCAGATTTGGTCTCTAGTTCTGGTTTCAACGAAATATTACAGAATTGTGGAGTTTGGGGTGTCTTTATGCTTATGTGGGATAAATACTACTTTGGCTTCAGTGCCATTTGTCTGTTGGCTTGAGTGTATATTGTTATTAATACAAATGGAGATACTGTTATCTTTGTCAGTTCTCTGAGGAGAGGTTTGCAGTGTTGAGATTGCTTTTTGCGTCCGTACTTTGAAAAGGACTTAACTGACTTTGGTATGGATCTTTGGATCCTAGCCATCTCTGATCCACAATGCTGAACACTGTTGGGAAGTCTGGGAGTATGGGAACATATGTCTTCTTACCATTCATCACTGGAGGCAGATCTGTGCATCAGTGTTGTTGAAGCTGATTTCTTTCTTCATGCCTTGGGCAGAATCTTGACCTTGTTGGGGTCTAGGAGAGGAGCTGGTTGTCAGGCTTTGGCTAACACTTCTGCTTTTTGAATAGCAGACTGCTGTCAGACGCAAGTTAGGAATGTCCAGAAAACATTGATACCATCTACAGTACTGGTTGGACTAAGGTATGCCTGAAACACAAGGAAGAGGAGGTTTGTCCCTTCTCCCATGCCATTTGAGTCAGTGATCAGTCATAAAGACAAAGTGATCATTATTACTGGGAGTGTTCAGATGGTTTTGTGGGGTTTCTTGGATGTGGAGAGGATACATGCTTTTGAGAAGCTTTTTCAAGGCTTTTTTTTTTAATCAGTGGAGCTCACTTGCAGTTCTCTACTATACAAGAACAGGTTTGAGTTGAGGTGCTGTGGCTCTGCCATCTTCTGCAGAAACCTTGATAGTGAAGATTCAGGGGCAGCCATTTAGCCAGGCCCTGTGGAACCCAGGCCAGTGAAAATCTTTTGATTTCAGTATCTGTGCTTCAGAGAATCTTTGTAATCAAAATGCTGCAAAGAAATATTGGAGTGTCTTTCGCATCTGCACTCTTTCAGCTGTCAGTCAAAACAGCTGGATAGAAGGAGTTGATGTTAAATTCTGTGTTTGCTTGTCTAATTGAGCCCAGTTGTCATACAGAACCAAAGCTCGCAGAGCAGGGAGAATGATTGGAGCGAAATCCTGAACTTTAGGGAGGTGATTCGGCTTGCCATCATCTGCTTTGTGGTAGCAAATAGCAGTTCATTTCCACTCCAGTGGTATCTGTAAGTCAACAGTGCCTGTGGGATCTTTCACTGTGAAAGGTGCCATATAAATGTAAGGCAATGATGCTATCTTTATTATCAATTAAACTTTTAGTGCTCTGACAATCTGGCATGCAACTTGCATCACATGAACTCTAGCTGTGATTATTTCCTAACACTATATAGAAGCAGATCTTGCTATACTAATCGAATGGAACAGGAGCAAGAGGGCAACAGAGTTATGTCAAAATAAAATTACTTCATCATATTAGAATCTGCGCAGGAATATTGTCATTTTCTTTCTCCCTCTCTCCCCTCATTACCATCCCTAAGAGTTGTCTGTTTGCAAAACCTGAGCTTGCACATCCTGTATCTCTAGGGAGTTACTACAGCAGGATTGTCGATGGCATTTTGGTAAGAAATTATACCGGAGGTAGCACTGGAAATACTGCACACTGCTGCAAGTACTTGAGACTTCATTTTGTCATAGTAATTCCACCCCCATCACCCACCCACACCTCCCAGGATGTATTATTTTAGGATGATTATACTTTACGCTTCTATTTATATTCAAGATATTACAATTAATGGTTTATTTCTGGAGCTGTTCTCTGCCTGCCTGTGCATGTATGCATGTGTTACAGGCATATTTTTAGTATTTCTGTATGTTTTGCACAAGCCTTGTCTGCAGCATAGTCTTAGAAGTATTCAGGAAACACACTTTATGGGTTTGTACAAGGCTGATACATTTAGCATAAGCCAAGTTAACTTACTGTGTAAGTTATCTTTCCTCCTGACTTTTAACTGTAGGGGAGTGTTCTTACATGCTGTAAAGTACCGCTGCCTTTCTGGTTAGAGGTAGCTGTGCATCAGTGAAGGATGAAGTGAATCAGCATACCATGCAGTGTTTCTAAAGTGTCTGGTAGTGCTTCTGGAGGAGAAAAGATTCTACATTTTTTCAGTGTAGCAATATAACCAAGATATATTTACTAGAATTGTTTTGCCAGTGCTTCCCTTCGGGGGAGTTTCTCTCTCTTCTATGCTTAATAACACAGTATATTTGAAGAATGTTTTCAATTTTTCTCTTTATAAAAATAAGGTCAGGTTAAGAACGGCTGTGCACATCAAGGTTCTCCCATCCAAGGGTATTTTCTAAGCCACATTTTGCTTGGGATTTATGTATTTCTGAACTCTGTAACAAGTTTTCTGTCAGTGAAGGTAACAAGCAGACATTCTGTTGAAGTGCTTTGTTCATCTTCTCCCCTCAGAATATGTGTTAGGAACCCACAGAAATGGAGACTTAGCAGATCTGCTTAGTTCCTGGATTACTTTTGGAAAAAAAGAGGAATCAATATATTGAGCCTTTTTTGAGTGTAAGTTACTGGCATCTTTTTTGCTTGAATAGCTCTCATCAGCATCTTCAGGTGGGTAGCCAATGAAGAGCTGTCCTGTGATATGATATTTTACACATTTTCAAGCAAATGAAAGGTAAAAAGCAACAGCTAACATTTGAGACATTATGTAGATTTATAGTGCAGTTAGAGAACATCAGATTTTTCTGTAAAGTGACGACTACATTACAGGGAAGGTTTTGTGTATAGAAATATTTTTATTTCAGCTGTGACACTTGCCACTGAATTTCTTGTAGTTCTTTGTAAATTTCTGCATGGATACTAGCAATCTTTTTATAACTGGGTAATGCATACTTCTCACTTTGCAGACAAGAAATAAGACAGAAAGGATGGGATAAATATTTCCAAGCATATGGTGACTTTGCTAGGCCTTCATGAATGATAAACCTGTTAGGGTTGTCTTAGTAAGTAGTTAATAAATATTTTCCATAAATTGGCACTAATAGCTTTCTGGTAAGGTATAAGCAGATAGGTTGATCCTGCCTATACTGTGAGGGTGAGATACATGAGCAGAACACAAATAAGCCTACGTGAGGAAAATGTAGATGAGTCTTCTACATACTAATTTCTGGCATAGAATTTTGCCTAGGAGGTGGTAAATAAACAAATGGCCAGCCTAAAACTATGTAATTCTGACTGTATTCCACAAGGAATAGGAGGAATTTTGCAGTTTTTCTGGCTGAATAAAATCCTATGGTTTCACTGTGACAAATGTCTTTTACCAAAGCTTACTGCAGTACCAAGTCTGTGTGTTTGCCTTCACAAAGTAGTGTGGATTGCAGTCCTAGAGACATCATTTTTCATCATCTGCAAACATGAAAATAACTTCAGTAAGCACAGCAGCCTGATCTACTGTTATTGAAATGCTGCATATCAGGCTGTACATCATGTATATCCATCTTTAAAAAGAAGTGAAGAAGGGAAAAGGAGAGAGAAGGAGGAAAGGCTTAAATTTGGAAATATTTTTTTTAAGTAAACTAATATTTTCCCACCAGGTGGAAATGTTGTTGAGAAGATCATTGATGCATAGTGCCTCTCTGTTTTAAATCTGACCAGCAGTATTGCTGCTACATGTACATATGCATATTTTGAGATTTAGTTGTTTAACCTGGAGATGGTTGTGCTATGTTATCAATTAAAACATATATTCAGTTTGTTTACTGAGTTCTCTTAGAATAACAGTGCTGTTCCTTTATCAGCTTTGTGGCAGTGCAAAGATAACACTTCAGATAAGAAAACCTGGGATGTGGGTCTACATATGCTTGTGTATTGAGGTATATCAGTATTTATGAAAGAGTTTATACAGTTTTTAGATGTTAATTCTGGTGTATTTTAGCTCTTCTCATAACTGCATGTCCTTGTAAAAAGCCCCTCACCAGCCTTCTTGTCAGCCCCTTTATGTACTAGAAGGCTGCTGTAAAGTCTCCTTTGCTGCCCTTGAGCTTTACCAGCCCATCTTTGCTGGTGAGCACAAGGCTCAGCAGACCAACTCTCCTTGTTGGCTCCTCTATCACTTGGAGAAGGAAGTTATCATCAAGGCATTCATGAACCTTCTGGCTTGCTTATGTCCTGCTGTATTGTCCTAAGTGATATTAAGATGATTGAAGTCCTGCATGAGGAGCGAGGAGCAGGGCTTGTGAATGTGAAGCTGCACCTGTCTGTCTATAGGGGGCCTCATCCACTCTGGCTTCCTGGTTGGGCAGCCTGCAGCAAACACCCACAGTAATGTCCCCTGTCCCTGCCCTCCCTTTAATCCTGACCCAGAAGCTCTCTGTCGGCTCCTCATCCTTCCCCAGGTGTAGTTTCATGTACTCCAGATGGTCACTGACCTAGAAGGTGACACCTCCTCCCAGCCTGTCCCTTCTGAAGAGCTTGTATCCTTCCATTCCAACACTCCAGTCATAGGAGCTGTCCCACCGCCCCTCCATGATGCCAATTAGACCGTAGCCCTGCAGACGTGTGCACGTCTTGAACTCATCTTGTTTATTTCCTATGCTACATGTGTTTGCATAGAGACATTTAAGTTGGGCTTGTGATGAAGCTGACTTGTTGGCTGGAGTGGCTGAAATTCCTTTGTGCTGCCCTTCAGATGCTCTCCTGATGGCACTGGCATCAAGCTGGTAGGAGAGTGGATGGACTGAGGTTCCCCTCCCCGGGCAACTTTAGTTATATGCCTCTCATCATATTTGAACCCTAGCCAGCATGTGACTTTGCTGTTAAACTGATAATTAATGGAGTATCCAAAGAGAAGGGAGACAAGTAGCTTCCTTCTCTGATCAGCTGTAACCATGGTATCTGAAACCTTGTCCAGCATAACTCTTTTATGCCTTTTCTGTTTGCACTTGTTTGGGTTGGGGTTTTTTTTCCCCAGAAAAGGTTTTATCAAAATTTCTACAGCTTTTCTGTTTGCACTGACACCCGAATTCATTTCTTATCAGTTGAGAATACGCAGTCGGATTTTTCTTTAGTTTAGGGAAAAAGAAAAAGAAGAAAAGATGCCTGTTTTGACGAGGGAGATGAATGTAGCTCAGGAAATAACAAGAGAGTATCTGTGTGTGCTGAACTGCAATCTCATTGTATAATCCTGTCTCTTTGAAGGTTTAGCTTTTCTCTGTAGACTAATAGCATATATAGAAATGTCCATTTAGTAGCACTAAGCTTTCTAGTGCTATTCTTTGGTGTGATAGAAGATTCAAAAAAATATATTTAGAAAGTGAATTAATTAGTCTGCAGTTCTTTGTGGTGGTGAGGTGTTATGAAGGTATTTGGCTTTAACAGAGCTCTGGGTTTGCTGACTGGCAAATATGATGAATTGTGCAAGGTGTCATCAGCCTCTTGGCTAAAGCTCACCTACAAGGCAAGAGCCTCAGATTCTGGTTCTGATTACCAGTGGCTTCTCCGATAACCTTGGGGGAATTGCATACCCTGGCTGTACCTCAGGAACACTTTTCTGTAAGGCAGGATTTTGCATCCTCATCCAGTGCCTTTTTTTTTGCACCACCATACCAGTTTTGGATGTCAGAGTCAATATAAGGTACACTGAATCGACCACTGTGTTTAAAGCTTTCTCTGTTCAGAAATTGGAAAAAATTATGGGAAAGAATTTCTCCCTCATACTGCGATACAAAACTTGTTTGCAATGATGAATAAGCAAAAGGTTCAACACCCCAAAATTCCATATCTGCCCCTGCAGTTATGTGAGCTTCACAAGGGACAAGAACAACTTTTCAGTCTTCCTGAAACATCTTTTGGTCCCCAAGTAGCAGCCATGGTACGCGTTACCCAATTGGCCCATGCACCAAATGTGCATATTCACCTCCTGATCCAACTGGTACAGTTTGCAGTCTGTCAGGAAGAATTACTAAATCGTTTATAAAATATCATGGTAATCCATACATATGTTTTATACAAAGCCTGTGAACCAGGTAGTTTTTACTTGTCTATATTTGAAAAATGGTATCAGGTAACATTTAAAACAACATGTGAAGGAGTGTGCCACTTGGTATAGAAGTTATCTGGGCATGTGCATGTACATAAACATGTGATTCATATGTTACACATGACAGTGTTGCCACCTATTGATAGAAATTTAAACTTCACATTGATGTCTAGAATGTATTTTTTCCATCATAGTTAAGGTCTCCTCATGAGACTGGCAAAGGAAATATGTATTATTTATGGACGAATAGCTCTTACAGGCTCTAATAATGCCGTAGTGTTATGAAGTAATGGGTGCCGATCTGAAACCAGGAAAGGATAATGTTATCAAAGAAATCTAAAGCTGCTAATGCTTTTGCTTAAGTTAGATGTATGATTCCATTGTCAGTGGCAGCTCTTTGATGAACAAGTTAGTGAATGTGTCTGGTCTGCGCATTTCAAGCTTCTCTCTATAATTTTCATAGGGATAAAATAAGCAGTGGAATAACTAGCTAAGTAAATTGAGGCAATATTTATAAATGTATGACTGCTTAAGCTGTACTTCAAAAATGTGTTTGAAGTCAAGTCGTTCTCTATTAATTGTACTGAAGAGGTGACACAGTTTTATTTAGAAAATAAACAAATACCCATTGGCTTTAACTCTGATACTGATGGTGAAAAATGAGTATTATTTGGAGAATAAAAAGCTAGTTAATTTACATTTCTGTTTGAGAAGTCTGTTTTGTTCTGAAGAAAAATGGTTTTGGTTTTGGAAAACAAATGAAAATTAATCAGAAGTTGTCCAATACGTACTTGGAACATTTACATGAAAAATGGATAGGAAAATGTGAGCACTGATTTATAGTTGGTGGAAAAAAAAAAATCACCAGTGAAATATTGTTTGTGTAGCCATTAAGCTACATGAACACGTGTGCAATTGCCTGTCGTTCTCTTGAGCAATCAATATTTATTCTAAATTAGTGCTTTTTCAGTATTTATCAGTATTAGCTCTGGGATAAGCCCTTTGATTTTGGAGCTGTGCAGCAAAATGTATGATCGTGTTTTGTCTTCCCTGACAAAAGATAAAGAGCTACAAAGAAGAAACTTATAGGTGTAAAAAGGATTATTGCTCTTGAATCCAGGGAAGTGCAATTTTGTGTACTCATTATAAAATGAATGCATACATCAATTTGGACTACTTAGGTGGTAGTCCCAGAACTTTATGGTAAATGCCATATACTAGAAAGGCATAATATTTGTGATAGGAAAGCACAGCTTCTTAGCTGAATTCCATGTCAGAGTTTTAATGTCTGCTTATATTTGTATAACAGTTTGTTTTACATATATCAGCGTGTAAAAATCAGCAATTCATGAGAGCTATGACCTTATCTGTCTCTCATTTGTCAAGAGCTGATAGGAAACATCCGTATGGCTTATTCAACCTGTTAACTATGTATTCATCCAAGCTTAACTGACAAGTAGAATGTATCTAATACTACTAGACTATGGGGACGACCTTTGCTAATAAGGCAGTCCAAGTTACATCGCACGTGGTGTACACTGAGCCACTTCTAATGAAATGGTATTCTGAAATGGCTTTGTACCATTTAGTTGCATTGCTATCACCATAGGTAAAGGAGAAGCGGCATATTTTCTTGAAAGTAATCTTAGTATTTCACAGAAAGTAATTCAGGCAATAGGGGGAAGATTTTTTTTTTTTTTTGTTAGGCACTAACATTTCTAAATGCAGTCTTGTCTTTTGGTTTGTGGAAGGAGTGGGAAAACCTTGGCACTTGCCTGCCCTAGAAGTTAAGACTTCTAAAGCACCTTATTTGGGGGTCTGATGTTGTTTATTAGGAATGTCCAGCTTTAGACTGTATAACTTATTAAAATAAACCTGTAGAAATAATAGTGGGCTTAAAGTTTATGCTTTTAAGTACTGTAATGCAGTGGAAAAGTTTAGTATACATAGTAACATGTGAGAGATGACATTTTATGTACATACTTTCTAAAAACGGAATTGTATCATTATTAATCTTCGAATCTTTAGCTGAACTGTGTCTAGAACTTGGTATGGTATTGGCAATCTGACAGACTGGGAGCCCTTCTATGAAGTGAGAGGAAAGGATTTGTGGTATCTTCAGGATGAAAGAATAGCTGTAGAAGGGAGCATAGAATATTGGAGAAAAAGGCTGCCTGTAGAAGAGGAGTGGTTCTGAAATTTGAAGGCTTCAGTTAGTTGCTGGTACAGGAAGCTGCTGTAAGAAGAGAAGTCTTTATATTCCTATTGAAGTATTGTTTAACTATCTTACTTCAAATGACAATGAATTTGAACGTGCAATGAAATATGTTTGTTTTGAAAAAAAGGATTAACATGGCAACAATTGTAGCCCCTGATAGCTCGCTTAAAGGTCTTGGTTAAATCGCTTATTAGATTTAGAAAGATATTTGTTTCCTTTATGAGAATGATAGGTTTGGAGTCTTGCAAGGGAGTATTTGATGGAATTCTTTGTATCGTATTATCCAGTTGTGGATTAAGAGTACTGAGCTGCTGGAAAACGCTGTGGTAGTCCAGAGTTCACAACCTTAATCAGATTAGGCTGTTTCTGATGGTTACCTAAGACTTATTTATTTATTTATTTATTTATTTTAATTCTGGGAGACCTTAACTTCTTAGGAATCTGTGCATCTCCTCAGAGATCAGCCTAATCCTGCTAAAAAAAAAAAGGGAATTGCGAAATCTAAATTGACTGAGGAGTTCACTGCTAAATGTTACTCAAACAGAAATAATCTTTTATTGGTTAGAAATGTAGAGGACTGGATGTTGAACTGGAAAAGCTGGCATTTGGGAGGGCTTTTCTTTATTTCTTTAGTTATGTGCTTGGAATATTATAGACCTGATGCAAAGTACCCTGTGGTTCAGGCTGTGCAGTACCAATATCCCAATGTTACTGTCCCTATCGGTATGGATCAGCAGTGATAGATTTCTACATATTCTGTTGTCATTGATTTTTCTCAGTCTGTGTTTCCTGAGCAGGATACTTCTTATGGGCAGAATGCTTCACTTTTTGCACGTTTCTTAAACGTTCCAGTTAACTTTTCACAAATGTATTTGTTATTGAAATTTAGAGATTAAATTTGTGATATGAGAATGAGTATACATTAGCTAAAATCTTAACAGATACTTTTAAAGTTAGCCACACAGATGACTAAATGCTTTCTTATCCTGTCAATGCAGGCAATACATTTACACCAAAGGATTATTTTTCATTAGCAACACCAGTATTCCTAGCAGATCCATTTTCAATTTTATGTGATGATGAAAATGTATTCTGTGTTACATTTGGGTTGCTTGTTTTGATGTAAAAAGGCATTTGATAATTACTGAACATTTATTGATCATTTCTTATAACCATTTGAGTTAGAAAATGATGATCAGACTGGATTAGTAAGTTGAAATTTGGTAGATAAACACTTGGTACTCATTAATTTAAGTCTTTAACTTCCAGTAAATATGATAATGTTTATTACATTCCACATTTCAGCCAAGATATTTATGCTATAAGAATTCAATTTCTCATGTTTTCCTTTATGTTTAAACTCATCAGGGAGATAAATTTACTTGGTGTTTTGGTCAGCTGATTTATTTGGGATGTGTGTGCACCAACACTTGGATGTTACCCAAAAAAAGTAATGAATTCTTAACTCACTTTTTTAACATTTTGGATGACACACACATTCACTAAAATACTAACTTGTCTACTTCCCTTGTTCTGAGTAGATGAAGGAGGATTTTTTTTAATTCCAAACTCACCTAATACAGTTTATCTGAATTACTTTTGGACCGTAATGCGGCTTAAGATAGTTTAAAGCCAAATTATTGAAGTAGTTCAGCCTCCAAACATCTGTGGTTGTAAAAGGGACCCTCTCAAGCTGCTAATAAGACACGTTTTTTCAGTATTTCTCCCAGTGCTTTTGCAGTGGCTCTCTTTAGTGCTTTTATTTGGACTTCAAAGAGCAGAACACAGGATTACATTGCTAAATGCATGAAGTTGGAGTCTGAACTCATTTATGCCACTGTGAGTCAGTGTAGTTCCCATCTAAATTTAGAGGAATATATATGGGTTTATAGAAGAAATGCAAATTTTAGAAGAATGCATGTTCTCACCCCAGAAAAAAAAAAAAAAAAAGAAATCTGTCAAACTTTCATAGTCAATCAAGTGGTGAGTATTGCAAGTCCTGCGGTTTCACTGTATTTGCTCATATTTGAAATATTACTTAGGGATAATATTGGAGATGTCCTTAATTGTGTAACTTGTAAATTTGGAAACTTAATGAGCTCATTTTTACAGTAATAAGTTATGAAACTATAAGTAAGAAAGTATTCACGTTCCAACTGCTGTGTTTCCTACTGCTTGGTTAGTACAACCACATTTTCCTTGTGTTTTTTCTTTAACATACAAAAATTCCTCTTGTCCCCTGCTGAAGTGGAGGGTCGTTTATTCGGTTGTCTGTTTTGCTAAGGTACCAGTGGTACAATGGCTTGAACACCTACTAACTTCCTAGATGCTGTATTTAAGCAAGAAACTTAAGTAGGGTTGTCACTTTAGAGAGCAAAAGACCTTTTTACTTGGCAACATTTTACAAGGCTACTGTCATTTGAGTTAAAAGAAGTTTAACGAGAGCTAGAGGGAAGTCATGCTTTGTTCTCAACAGTTTTAGGAATTCAGGTTTCACAGAGTCATGCAGATGGATGTGGTGTTGAGGCATGGCTTTCCAAATGTAGAATGAACTGCTTGTTTCAGTAAGAACAAAATACCTGGACTACTGAACTGACCTGGAAGACCAATTGAAATGGAAGTGTTCAAGAATAATGAATGCTTTAGGAATGAAAGATGAACTTAAAGTCTTAATTAAGGAGCAAAGAATTTGCATAGAAATACCTGTGTGTTCTGACACAAGCAGCTCACTGGCTGTCGTGGTATTAGCAGTATCCTGAAACCGTTTTGGTGAGCCCTGGAATCTTTGGTCCAGTTCTCCATGTGTGCTCATCCTTAAATTTATTTAGATCAATTGAGTGATGTAGTAATATTATTAGGCAATGGAATCTTTTACATAAAGCTTGGTGTAGCTAAGGTTTAACCTTTTTTCTTTTTTCTTATATTCCATTAACTGCAGAAAAAAATGAAACTAAATCTCTTTTCTCAGTCTACTGATGGTAATTTTTTCCTTCCTCCAACTTTTCAGCTATTTCCAGTAGCAAGTTGACTGTTCCCTTCTTTCTGTTAAAATGGCGCTCTGTCAGACTCATTCAATGCTCTGTTGCCTAAATATATAGATCAGCTGAAGCTACTGGAAGAATAATTATTTCCCCTTCCAAGTGTTCCAGCTGGGATGTTACCCTGGGATCAGATTCCTGTTGTTCCCAGAAAAGCACCTGCAGAACAGTGCAGGTGCTTTTCTGTCCTTTGTTTTCTGGCAGCATCTTCACCGTATATGATTCAGTCGACTGTTGTAAGGGTTGTATGTAGGAGTAAGAATAAGAGTTTGATTTATATATTTTTTTAATTGTGATAAGGTCTCCAGTCCTGATTAAATCTTAGCTGAAAGTCTATTAGTAACATGTTTGAGAACTGTTGGAGCTGAAGTGAGGAATAGGCCCTCTAATGACCGTTTTAGTAGCAAATTTTATGTTAATGTTTGTAGTTTAGACTGCAGATTTCTTTTCCTTGTAATTTTATAACGGTAAGATACAAAAACATAAGTAGATGTTGTGTGTTGGAGGAATTTCTGTGGTTTTTGTAGGAAATAGAAATTAATTTAAAACCCTTCTACTTGCAGTACTTTTGCAGCCAAAAATATATATATTTGTTTGTAAAAACCATAAATACCACCACTTGAAAGCTAGATGCTTAGTAAGTGAGCATGTGTCGGAACTTGTGTTCTAGTAGTATATGCAGACTTCTGCTTTTAGCAAAACAATTGCACTCTGTATCTACTTCAGTTTGTTGTGGGGTGGGTTGGTTGGTTGGGTTGAGATTTTTTGGTTTATCCTGGACAATGCACTTCAGATCCATAATTATATAGGCTACTGTAGGTGCTTGTGAAGCCTGTGTTTTATTTGGTCTTCTTCAGAGGAATTAGTGCAGTTATTTCTCATCTTTTTTTATATAATTACTGGTAATGAGATCCTATCTTTAGTTCACAGTGAATTCCAAAGCCAGTATTGACTTCCACAAAAATTCCTCATGACAGATTACCACAGGGATGTTGGAGCAATCGATATATGTAAACGATTGTTTAGACAATTTTGCGCAGTATTTTCACTAAAAAGTAGGTTTGTCCTCTCAGAAATATATAGGACTGGTATCTCTCATACAAGTGTAGCCCCAGACGTATTTAACATGCTGACAGTCACTTGGGCATGAAGTGCTTCCAGATGTATATAAAGGCCTTCAGCTAGTCTTCAACCAGAGATTTATTTTTCTGCGTTACAGAACAAGAAATTACTATTTTATTTTATTTTATTTTATTTTATTTTATTTTATTTTATTTTATTTTATTTTATTTTATTTTATTTTATTTT
>JAOEHX010037041.1:0-14489 GCA_025448015.1 Bolborhynchus lineola
AACGGCCAGGCTCAAACAAACCTTTGTGAATTTGTGACAGCCACCCCTGACTTTTTATTCTTGCTTGTGTGTTCCTGTCAGGATGGGCACACTCACAGCAACATTGCCTGCAGCAGACCTGTAACTGATCCTCCAGATCATTTACACTGCCCTCCTTTCTACTGCACAGGACCAACACTGAGACACTTAACCCCTGTTCACTGTTTAGCCTGTTGTCAACTTCAGATCTCAACCAAGTGAGTGCTGGCTTTAACAATCCTCAGCTGCAAACACAATCTGCAAGTACTTTGCTGGATAGCCTGAGAAGCCCCACTGCATGTGGCTTCATGGCATATCATGTGGAATACACACATATGTGTGGCAATTTTGCAGAGTTTAGCAGGACTTTGGATTAGGCAGATCAAGCTTTAAACTGGGAATACATTAAATGATTGTACAAATATACAGGTGCCAAAACCCCTACCTAAGCCTGGAATTCTCAGCAGTGACCCTGTGCTATGAAGCCCTTGCTACACTCTGCTATTACACGGGAGTTTTATAATCATTGCTTTGCCATTTCAAGGCAAAAGGCATCTGGACTGTAACTAGCTATTACTTAGTTAATGCAAAGTTTCCTACAGGGAGGGAGTTAGTGACTTTTGCCAGGAGGTCCCTTACTGAGCACAATTCAGGGCAATCACTACACTTCAGTCAAGTCCATGTGAGTTCTGCACCAAAACTTGTACAGCAGCAGCTCTGCACTAGGGAGGATGGGACAACCAAAGATGTTTAGAAGATGCTTTCCAATTAAAGTTATCAGTGTTTGTGATGCGCTCCTGAGAGGCAAAACTGTAACACTCCACAAACTCAGCTTGGTCAGTTTGGTTACAGCAGGACAACTACATGGCATCACCAGGGCAGTTCACTGGATCCTCAGCTCTTAACGTGTGCTGTGCAGCCAATCAAAACACTGTTGGAGCACACACCCCACCCCACCAGGGCCTGACATGCCACGTACCTGCTCCACCTTAAAGAGATGAAGATCACGGGCTTCTCACAGAGACTCTCCAAGACTAAAGTTCCCTTCCCCCTAACTGCCACTGACCTGACAATAAATTTCTCTCCAGCTGCTGGGAGCTGTTGGAAGCTACAGCCAACCTGACCCTTGTCCCTCAGCAGAAGCTGGCCTTTTCAGACACATTCCCCAACCCTCATCTCCATTAAACTCCAGACATCTGATAATCATCACACTGCCAGAATTCCTCACCTGGAGCATTGAACAGTCCTGTGGAGATGTCACAGAAGGACAGATGGACAGAAGGAACCATTCCCTTCACATTTGTCTTCTGTTGCAGGCTACACAACATTGGCCAGCAGAGGCTGGGAAAGATGAAAACCAGTGGAGGCTTTGGAAAAGTCTCACCATTGAAGTTACTTATGGCTTTAACTGCATCCAAACCCCCTGTCCTGCAGCACTCTCAGTATGAACAACTAAATTTTGAAAGCTGCACTTCAAATTGTTGCTTGCTTGGTTTTGCTAGACTTAAGGCACTATTGCCCCTAGTGCTAATTTTCTTGCACATGCACATTTCTCCAGACTAATGTTTCTTTTCAAACTTGCAGCTTATCTATTACTTGCTGACTAACTGCCCCTTTTGTATTGAACTGTTTTTTTTTTTGTTATTTCTGGTTTATTTGGTGCTTTCACTGTTAACTTATTTGAGGTCTTGTTTTTTTGTGAATTGCTTGTGTTTTTCATTCCTAGTTGGATCGCTTCTGCATCTGAATTACTATAAAATTATTTCTTTTGTTTGGCTAATTTCTGTCCTTGCTGAATTTTAGTCCCCTGCTAGCACCTTGGCACTGCCCTTCTGGTTAACAGATACACTGGCTGATTTAGGAGGGCATGTTGCTGGACGCTTCTGAAATAATACGTAGCTTTTACCGAATAGACTTCTCAAACACCATGAGGGCAAGTGATGGCTAACACTCATCCACAATCTGCTGACAGGGGAGTCTTGCTGTGGCTTGCAAAGCAAGCTCCACTATCCCAACTTGCAGCTGACAAGCCACCTTTAGTAGAACTGGTCAGCCAGTTTCAGACCATAGCAACAGTCAGTTCCTCCTGAGGCTGGGCTCCTCTTCATGCTCTGATGGCTGAAGGCAGACGAAGCCCTTCCAGAACTGAAATTCTCAACTTCAACTGCAGAAATTCTGTGGCTACCACCACTGGTTCTCCTGTGACTACAAAATGATGTGATCCTACTGCTGTGCTTCTTGTTTCACTTTTCAAATCTACAATTCAGATTAGGTCAGCATCAACATCTTTTATTGGTTAACAAAACCTACCAGAGATGCTTGCATTTCTGTACCAAATACCTGGTATTTTGAAGGGCCTTTCAAAGCTTCTGTCTGTAAGAACAAGGATGGATGAAAAGACAAATACTTCAACCACAATCTCCAAAAGCTTGCAATGGGAGCCACAATTATTTCTCCCAATGGTAATCTGAACTGAGCAGCACAGTTACCAGCAATGTGAACATTAGTAACAAAGGACTGAGCAAGAGGAAGCTACACTGACTTCTGATTCCAGACGAGCAGAAAACCACGGTAAAACACAGACCAATTTCTACATGGGTCAAATTTCCAGTAATGTCAGAGAGCCTGACGCAAATGGCATCTTGCAGCTGAATTGAGAATGTGCCAGTCACAGTTTGGATGATGTAAGTGTGGTCTGCAAAAAGTGCTCTAGATTGGGAAGTGGAGGTCACAGTCTTGTCAAGGAACTCAAGCTGGTACCAACACCTCCTTAGTTTCTGGAATGAATGCACCAGAAGCTTCAGATATCTGTTTAACTGATAGACTCAACACTACATGAGGGTGCTTGTCTTAGTACCTTGCTCTTGAATGTACCTGGTCAGTTCGTTTCTTCTGCGTGCATTACATGAAACACTCAAGGCTGAGCTTCTATCAGCACACATTTCTCCACATTTTGTTTAAGCTTTTATTTTACCTGTAAAATGCATAGATTGAAGGCAGGAGCTTTCTGACGAAGTTCACCGTATCTTCTGTGCCATTCGTCCATGACAGGCTCTGTGACTGTGATTTCTACCTTGACTTTCTCAACCACTCAAATGGCTATTTCAACAATTCACAGCAGTGCTACAGCATAATTAGAGGCACACCCTGATCTCTTTGCTGGTTTGGGGTGTTTTTTCTCACAACTTCAGCAAATGTTTTGCTGAATTCACACAAGTTTCAGCAGAAGGCCTGGAAAAAGTCAGTCACACAAATTCCTGCCAGTCTGATCCATGAAACATGTAGAGGCAATTTTTTTTTTGTTTACTCCATAAATTCACATCAAGATGGTGATTATGCTCAACCACTACTGGATGACATTTAATCCTCCTTTACAAGGTTCCTATAGAACTCATGACACTATTAGTTTGTTTTGGTTCTAGCTCAAAGATCCAAACAAAAAAATTCATTCTAAGAAGCAGGCACTGGCAGGGCAGGAGAAGCAGTATTCCACCATGGTTTTCACAAGACAGCAATCCAGCTTCATCATACTACTAATGGCAGTTATCTTTTAGATATCAAAAAGGTAATATGGAACATACGATAAAGATTATTTACTAAAAAGGAGATACCAGACACCATATGAATTTTAAGTTCGTTTAAAGGGAGCCTGTATAAAGTGTATGACCTATATATGTGTCTGAATTTATTTTTAATCACGTAGGAGACAACAGATAATACACACTTCACAGCATAAAATAAAGTGGGAAAGATTAATACACAGCAGGCAAATGATCCTTTTTTCACTGTCATGCTAGTCCACAAAAAGGGTCTGCACATGTGGTGTGAGTAGGCAGATATGAACAGAATTTGTCTGAAAGTAATGAAGAACTCTGATAACTGTAATTCTGATCAGCACTTCATTTGTTTTAAGTGAACTAGAAGTTAGTTTTCTTTCTCACACAAATGTTTCATTTCTTTATCACAGCAAAAGATGCCAATAATCCACATCAAATAGTGAAGGAATTGCTTTAAAGCAAAGACCTCAGAATACAAAGCAAATTCTCCCTTTTTTTGCTGTGCACACGATGCACGCAAGTTTATACTGCTCAGCTTTCAATTGCCTAGTGACTTCTGGGGCACTAACTCTAAACCCACATATTTCTGCTAGTCTCCTGTCAGTATCTCTGATATGCTGGTCACCTAAAGCAACTTGATCCAGCCCTCAGTGACAAGATAAACATCTTTAAGAAAAAGATGCACACACACTACAGATGGTACTTTCAAAGCATTTCAATTCAGAAGTAACAAGCTGGTTTGGAGTATCTCATGCTTCGAATTGCCACCCTGAAACAATGAGCACCATTTCCACAAAGAACAGAGGATCACTCAGCACTTACGCAATCAGTGGAAATATATTGCATTTTATGCTTCTCCCAGTTAAGTGACTTGTTTGCAAGCTCATGTAATGCTCCACAGAAGTGTTACAGTAGCTTGTTAGTGATCAGTGTCCCCTGTGTATGTGCAAAAAATAAAACCAGCACAGAGGTGCTTGGTTGTTCTCATACCTACTCACATTACTAGAGTAACCCTGATGAAAATTAATGCAGTTACATCAGTTACTGCTGTAAGCATGTCTTCACTATGCTTAAACCTATCGTCACAAGCAAATTCAAGATAGCTGGACAATTCCAGGAACAACAATCAGTGGTCCAAGTCAGAGAGAGCTGAGAGTCTGTCCCCTTGTCCAACTGCTCACTAAAGCTTACACAGAAATACCATTGGAAATGGCATGTGTAGTTAAATCAGGAATGCTTTCTCTCAGTCTATATTCCATTCCTAACACAGAACCAGAACTCCTAGAGGGAAGGATACTTGAGGGTAATGACCACCTTTCGAATCGTAAGCATACAAACCAACTGTTTGATGGAGTCAAACACATGGCAAAATATAGAATTTATTAAAAATTGAAGATTTCCTACTTTGCTATCTAGAAATTTCTTTACTTACAGGTGAAAAAAAAAAAAAGCAGCATGAAATCCTATTTAAACCCACCTCTCTTCACACAGCATTTCTTTACCTAATTCAGAGGTGCCCTGGTTTCAGCTGGGGTAGAATTATTTTTCTTCCTAGTAGCTAGTGCAGTGCTGCATTTTTTCAGATTTAGTCTGAGAGCAATACTGGTAACACACCAAGGTTTTAGTTGTTGCCAAGTAGCACTTACCCTGATCAAGGACATTTGAGTCTCTCATGTTCTACCAGTGAGGAGGTGTACAAGAAGCTGGGAGGGAACACAGCCTGACTCAAACTAACCAAAAGCGTACTCCATACCACAGCACATCATGCCCAGTATATAAAACAGGGGGATTTGACCAGGAGGGACAGGCCTGGCATCAGTCAGCCGGTGGTGAGCGACTGTATTGTACCTCAGTTGTTCTTGAGTTTTCATTCTTCTCTTTTTGTTGTCTTCCTTTTCATTTTGGTTATTATAATAGTATTATTATTACATTTTATTAAACTGCTTTTATCTCAACCTATGGGGTTTACCTTTTTTCCCCCTTGATTCTCCTCCCTGTCCCACCCGGAGGGCAGGGGGATGAGCGAGTGGCTGCATGCTACTTAGTTGCTGGCAGGGGTTAAGCTGCAGCAAAACAGCTGAAAACCATTCCACTGTGATATGGCAGAAGCATATGGTGGCAACAAGCTCTGCTCCCTGAAGAACATCCTCCCCAGAGAGGCATGTTTCATTTAATTGCAAAAGTCTGGGGCCTGACTAAAGCAATAACATATACAGCCTGTCATGTTTCCAACCAGAAAGCTCATTCTCACTGTGGTTTAAACATAAGCTTTCCGTCAGCTATCATCACTACATGTGCTATATTTTTCAATTGAGTTTTAACCCACTGTTTGAATTTAATCCTATTCTCCTTGGCAAGGTGCATACATTTGTTAATTCTTAACCACAACTTTTCTAAGTGGTGTGTTGATGTCACTCACTGACAACATGACAAACTTTTCCAAACTTCCAACAAGAACTGGAGAGTTGCTCTGTTGATCACTGCACATCCAACCCAAAATTCAGTCTCTCTCCAAAGGTTTATAAACTGCTATTATGTATATAGCATCATTCAAGGATAGTAGCATCATTCAAGCTAAGGTCAAGATTATCGTTTAACAGCTGATTTTTAAGTTGGATGTAAAATACAAATAAACATGAGTTGTTATGTAAGCTATTACAATTGCTCAACTGAAATATCTGGGTAGATTTTAAACCTCCAAATTTAATACTCACAAAGCAGCTTGTTGAAATAGGTATTAAGAACCAATGTTGCATCAAGATTATCCTTAATGTGCGACCTCCTCAAACGCCCTTAACTCTGGTTCTGATCTCAGCAACTGGATTAATTTTATCTGGTATCTAGTGAATTCCTTCAAGGAAGCAATACCCAGCACCATGAAAGTGTACCAGGGAGAAAAGTTGGCTCGACAACATCATTTTACTCAAGATAAGGTAAGCAACATACTTTCTGTTACAACAAAGAAACCAAAAAAAAAAAGAACTTGGAGAAAGTCTGATGTCAAAGCAGACTGCAGCTCAGATGGGCATGGCACAGGTGAGTGAGTCCTTCCAGGAACACAGCCTCCCCTGTAGCACCTTTCTGAGACTATGTTACATGTCTTAATTTGATCTAAGCCTCATTTTGCAGAGGACTTCTTTCTGAGTATTTTGTCTCTCATGTGTGCGCACACACACGCACACTTTGCATTCATTTTAACAGGTACTCTTTGAAGGTGGCCAAAAATTACGTGCTTATTCAGGTTTTACTTTACCTGGGTCACAAAGGGCAATAACATTAATCAAGCAGAAATGACTGCAAATGAAAAGCTCTAGTAAGTAATAACACTAAGTGCATAGCCATGCCAGAGATACTGCTTTCTACCTGCCTGAATGCAAAGTTGCTGTATCAACAAAGAAAAGCTACTTTTTTTCTCACTGTTAGCACAGCTGAACACATTGAACTTCAGGAACAGATCCCAAGATGGTATCAACTGTAACATACATCTCACATGCATACAAAAAACCACAAACAAATTTCCATTTTCTACAACAGTTTATCCAATCTATGCAAATTAGGAGATAAGGACCTTTTGATCTCTCTTCTTTGACCTCTCTTGAAAATATCTAGACTAGGCTTACATGAAAATATAAACGGGTTTTGATGTGTGCAATTTTAGAGTGGCTGTATACATATTTCTTTAGCAGAAATCAGAGCACATATCAACCCATGTTTTTCTCACTCCTACAGCAAACAAGCGTGTAATGATAACATGACTTAAGAGTTACTCGCCTCAGAAGGACATTTCTATTTATCTTTCCTTTTGCACATCCTCCTTTCTGGATGTCACCCAATCTTAATACTATCATGCTACATGAAGTCCAGATAGAGTTTATGTAACACAACTTAGACTATGGGCTTCAGTGGTTCTCAGGTTGAAACTGTTGAAACAGTTTCAACACTCACCTAAGACCAGATTGTGGGGAAAATAAACATTAAATTGAGCACATATATTGAGCACAAAAATATTTAAGAACAAAAGCACTGTCCTGAAATTATCATCACTTCTTCCATTTACTATTAGATCAACTTACTATTTGAAGTATTATCTTTATATAAAGTAACCTTGGTGGTTTAAAAGGAAGAGTTTCATCTCTCACAGAAAGCAACAATGTCTCATACTGTGTCTAACTGCAGCACAACTCTCTCTTGCTTTTAGGCACAGTTCGGTACAAGTAGCCCCTCCCAGCTAGCCTTGATTTTCTTATTGCTTCTTTAGATGCTAGAGCTGAAAGCATAAGTACATAATACACAGAATGAAAAAGCAGTAATGTATTTAAGCAAGGCCATACCTGTATACTCCTTCCATCTGGTCTGCAGTGTAGCTTTTTCCACTTTCTCCTGCAGCAGACGCATTGCCCTCCTTCGTGTTATTTGGCTTACTTTGATCATTGCTACTGGCTGGTTTTTGGTAGTAAGCGCCTCCTCCAGCAGTACTTCCATTCTTCGTAATAGCTTCCAACAAAACTATAAACCAGCATATCATAGTATCATTATAGGCATTAGAGACTAAGTTAGGGCTCTCAAGTATCTTAAATGGAAGCACCACAATTATAAAAGCCTAGCTGCTACAACCTACTTTCTTATTGATCATCACTTTGTACCATAAACATTTCTCAAGCCAGTCTAGCAATATCTTTTTGTGGCAAAACTATAGAAAAATGTTTCAAAATTAGTGACTGGACTCCCCTCCACCTCTGCCAAGGTAATTTAATACTGTAAAGAATTTGTCCAGGTCCTTCATTTCTAGATGGGTTTTAGAGGCACTGAACCCGCGCTTTGGGGTGAAAATACCAGAATACCTGAATAAGCAACTGAGGAGTATTGTTCCTCAATAAACAGGAACTATCCTAACACTCTAGAGAACCTGCAAATTATTCCACACAGATACCAAGCCCATCTCCAGCACATTTCATTTCCTACATACATACCCATTTGTAACATAAGCCATTAGTGGCCACAAACTGATGCCCTATATCCCTTCCAGGCAATACCAACTGAAATTCAAACTACTGTTAAAGTGCCACAGATAAGCCAGCACCAGCCAGCTACACCTGACTCTAAGACCTGAATCTTGAAAATCAGCATGATTTTGCTAGAACCTCTTTGAAATCCTCTTTCCTCCCATGTTCCAACAAGTCTCAAGTTTAGCAATTTAATAAATCATCATACACTAAGTCTTCTCTTTCTTTCTGGGTATATGTGTGTATTTTGGAAGTATCTGTCTTACCAAAAAATCAGAAACAGTACCATTCTAACTTAAGGGACTGCACACAACACATAATGTAGATCAAAGACTATTAAATAGTCTATCTTTCCTGAAAAGAGATCCCTTCAGAGCAAGATGCCAAGCTACACAGTCCAAGTTTGTTTCATAAACTGAGTTACTACCTGCAGAAATAAATACCCTAATAAGAATTCCTAAAGAAAAACATCCCACACACTGTGAAAGCATGTTATTGTTTTATTGTTATAAAACTATTTCCTTTCAGAAGCTAGTGAGACAAACCCTGAAGGATTTTCTCTTAAAACTAATCTTAAAATGTCTCTTTTGACCAGCAAGGTCTCTTTTGAAGCAGCAGAAAACTAGGATCCTACAGCTTGTATCTCTCAGCAGCACAGGAAAGAGAAGAAAGCAGAGCTTTGTTTAAAAGCAAAACCACCACTTCCCTGAGATGGGCTCTTTAAAACTCTTCATTATTTGCTTTTACTTATTAATTCACCTATTACCCACCAGCGGCTGCAGACTAAAGTACTGCAGCTGAATAGCTACACCCAGGCTAAACAAGAGGTCAGTTGACTTGAGTGCCGGCCCTGCACTCAAGCCTGCCTCTGCAAGACTCATCAGTTGATCAGATCAGGCTTTTTACTGCAGAAATAAAGAAATGACTAACATTTAGATGACAAGTTGTATACTGAGGGGATGTTTTCACTGCAAATGAAGCGAGGTGAAAACAGGAAAGCTGTAGTGGCATTATGGATTGCAACTGAAGCAGTTATCCAAGTATCTGCAATAGTTTATTCTAATATCAGCTGTTACAGCATTTAAGGTTCTGCAGTAAATGAAGGAAGTACTCCAACAAGGTGACTGTGTCTGCAGACTAAGAAGTAATCACGAAGAGAGATTTGCAGGGGCAGTGCCCTGAGAGTGAAGCATTTTCTATCTGAATGTGCCTTTTTTTTTTTTTCTCCTGTGATGTTTGGTATTTAATAAGAGTATCACGTGGGATCATATTGAACATGTAACCCTGACTTACCCTCTAGCAAAACTGTCAAGTAAGTGTTATTTCAAATCCTGCCTTTATATTGGCTTTGCTTTAGAAACTCACCGTCCCTACAGTAATGCTCATGCCAAATCAGTAAGAGATAATGGTAGAAACACAGGTATAGACAATAGCTTGCATTTTTAACACCCAGTGTCTCTTCACAGCATGTTTAGCTGGTCTTTGCATTAACTGGTTTAATTGCATTATACTTTCAACTTCACTACTTCCCAATTACCTTGGACCTCTCATCCTCATAATAGAGCTGCATTGCTGAGAAGACAATGCAGGATGCTTGCAAAAAATAATAAAAAAATTCAAAACCTTAAGTGTTAACTTCTTAAGACAGCAGGGCACAGCATATACAAACATGCTATTGTTCTACACTGAAAAAGAAAACCATACAAAGGGTCTGGGGCCATTGTTTTCTTCAAATAGAAGATACTGTTCAGATATTCAGTAACAATTTTTTGACTCTTCTGTGAACTACTGGTGGTAAAACTGTTGTTAGAACTGCAGTCCTAACAGTGCGTTAAAGACAACTTCCACCGTGCATCTAGGTATTTAAAACCAGAACATACAAGGAACCAAAGACTTATTTTGTTATCAGGTAAGACAATGAATCTTATCTCCAATGCGTCTGAAGGCTCTCCTGTGTGTACTGTTACCTGCTGCTGAACGAAAGATCCTTGCACTGCATTTGATTCCATTATGCATTGAACATGACCCCCACTTTGACTAATGGAAGAACTGCTTAATTCAGAATTCGTACTAATGCAACAGCCTGAAAAACTAAGCTCACATACTCCTAAAGACTTTGGGCTTTAAAGGCAGCATCAGAAATAGTGCAAGAAAACTTTTAACAGCACTGAAAAATGAAGTTGTCCTTAATATAATTTTCTGCCTTCAACTCCAGAATGGCACAGAATGGCACCTACGTTTAAAAAGATCTTCTCCTCTATTATCTTTAAAACAATTCTTACATTTCTTCTTCCAGTCAAGCAACTAGTTTCCACTCAGTTGCAAGACGGATTGCTAGCAAAACCCATAATCATAGGATCGCAGAACAGTTAGGGTTGAAAAGGAACTTAAGATCATCCAGTTCCAATGCCCCTGTCATGGGCAGGGACACCTCACACTAAAACCATGTCACCCATGGCTCTGTCCAACCTGGCGTCGAACACCACCAGGGATGGAGTATTCACAGCTTCCCTGGGCAACCCATTCCAGTGCCTCACCACCCTTACATAAAGAACTTCTTCCTTATACCCAATCTAAACTTCCCCTGTTTAAGTTTTAACCAAGCAGCGTTTTGAACTGTAAAACAATTTTCTAGCAAAGTGACATCAACATGACCACTGCTACTATGAAGTTATTAGCTAAGTATCATTAAATAAGCATTGACCTTACATTACAATATTAAAGTCTTAAAATAGCACTGCTGCAGTCAGCGTATTTCAGACAGAAGCTTTGTTTAGCAAACTAAACTACACCGATGACTGAACTAGTGCTGAATGCACTCTAAATGCAAATATCACCAAAACCAAACCACACATAGTACTATTTTAGAGACAACAGTTAAAACCTGCTCTCTGACCTTTTATAACCTGCCATAACATCAGGAGGAAGAAGCTCCCATCAGTAAGATTCTGTGCTACCGTTCTGCTTTTATCACTGATAGAACATCAGTTGTGAAAGGGTGGGCAATTGTTCTCAAAGTGATATTAAAAGGTACAACCTATGAAGAATCTGTGACTTCAGTGAGAAACTGTAAGAACTACCTTCTAATACATACCTCAAAGAGAAAGCAAGCAGGTGCAGTGACAACTGGGGCTGCACCATACTGTCCTATCACCATACAAACCCAACACGTTATGACTGTAAATTAAGAATCTGTGTTAGAACCAAAACCTTAATTGTTTCCTTCTCTCTGGTATATGCTATGACACATTTTTTATTATCTGAATCATGAAATATTGTTTCCTTTCCCCACTGCTTAATTTATCTAAAACCCAACATTGATATAACAAAGCAGTAATTTCATTTGCTTTTAGTCAGTGTAAAATGCCAGTTCTAATTTATTGCACACCTTCCAGTGCCTGTCCTGAAAAGAGGACATCCTGTGTCCTTGCATCTTACTGCACTTTTAACAGGGCTACTTAAGTGCCTCGAGAACTTGGGGGTGGGGAATCAATGAGTTGGTGTTGTTTTGGGAGGAAATCGGATGAGTTGAAAAGAACTATCAAACCTCCACAGCTAGAAAACTGAAGCACAAGTATACAGAGTCCCCTAATTTCCAAGTACCTAGTTCAAATCAGGCCTAGGGCCTGATTTTTTTTTTCAGTGGTATTAGGGCATCTGCAATTCTCATTAGCTTCAGATGGAGCTTTAACTGCCCACCAGTGCCACAAACCAGGCCCTTGTTTCAAGCTGAATACCTGAAAAATGAAGCACAAACCATTAGCTATCACTAATGGAAACCAAGTGAAGTGACTTAACATCAAAGAAATACGTGAAGCATCTAGTTTCAGTACACGGTTCCCCAGATTACAGTCCACTACCTTAACCACAAGGCCATCTTCTTCTTATCAGACGTACATCTCATTTGTGACACACTTTGCTGATTTCCACAGTGAATAAAACAAGTGTCCTACAGACAATAGCCTAATTAGCCATCTATTTCTTGCACTGAATACTTTACAATAGTGGTTATGTAGTAGCAGCCCTACTTAAAAGAAATAAAAAAAAACCAAAATCCAAACACTCAAAATATAAATCAGTTGTTGATTTTCTTCTTTTTCCTGAAAGCTACTGTAACTCTTATCTTGGAGGTATAAGATGGTAATGAGCTACGTGAAGCAAACAAAGCTATTCGCTGTCTTTGGTGGAAGAGGCTGGATTGAAACCCTCCGCCTTCCCGCCTCCTGCTTCCAAAAAGCTGAAACTATTTTCATGCATGTCATCTTCTCAAGGGGCAGAAATTTAGGGGAACATAGCAAACTTCTGCTTGGTTTTCTTCTAGAGAAATATGTAACGTGGCAAGAACATAAACAGTACTATGGTCTTCATCTAAAGGAATGGTTACCTTCTTCCAGGTGATTTACCAGAAACATCCATCCTGTCTTGCAGGAGAGAAAAAAGAAAGACACCCTAAAAATCTATACTATAAAAAACAAAAGCACTGATGACAGAAGAAGTAATTGGGAAATATGGGAGGTCAGAAAATGTCCACTGTATCTGCTCACCTGACTTAAAGGCTTTACTACAGAATAAAGAACACTTTAAAAAGAACACTTCCAGCCAGAATTTCACCCCAAAAGCATGTTCCAAAAATGGTAAACGCTGAGGCCTTTAAGATGGTACAGAGCAAAGAGTCTTTCCTGTTCCTTCCATGGCCTAGACAATGAGAACCAGAGGAACGCAACAAGTCACTGCTGCATTCAAAGGACTTTCGAGCTGACTTCTGACACTATGTGACAGAAAGACTCCAAGACAGGTAACAGCTTTGTATACACTGAAATCCTGCTATTGTTCCTATTAACAAATAATTTCTAAAAACCTTTTGCTAGGCAGATAATTATGAGTCAAGTTATAGCACAGAAGCACCTGAAGAGCCAATGAAGTCACAGGGGGAGCCACCTATCTCATTTTCTCTAGGAAAGTTGAATGTGTGCACAATTCCTATGTAGCTACTGAACAACAAGAAAGAAAACCGAAACCAGAAGTAAATGAGAGGATGAAGACACGCCCAGTCTGGAGCTGCAGTTCTTACTGCAAGCGGTTAGCGAGGGATAATTCACAGTGACAGAGGAGAAGCCAGCCTAGCCTGCCTCGGCCCGGGGCCTGAGATGTCCTGCTGTTCATCGGGTCTAAGCAGAGTCGACATGGCTATGCTAACACTGATAGCTAAAGAGAGAGGGGAATGCATGCGGGGGCTTCGGCAGGCCCAAAACGAGCCCTTCGGCGAGGAGGGAGCTAGCCCCAGTCCCCCCCCACCGCCTGACGCCAGAGCCATGCATTAGCGGTGGAAACCTGCCTGCCCTGCGCGCTCCTCCTGGGCACCTTAAACATCGCTTTAAGCTTTTTACCCGTGCCTGACACCCCAGCCCGGGCTACTTTGGGGGCAGCGAGGGCCCCGAACAGAGGACGCCCATGAGAGGTCCCCTCGCCTCAGCGCCTCAGCCTGAGGTGGCTGCCGCGCTCCCTTGGGTGAAGAGACCTCCTCCATCCCCCTCACTCCCGCCGTCCCTGCGGATCCCCTCGTCCCGATGGAGCGGAGCAGAGCAGAGCAGCGGGAGAGGGGAGGAGGGGCGGCCGCGGAAACAGGGCCGAGCTTCACCTCGGGCCGTCTCAGTCGGGTACAGCTTCTGGGCCTTGCCGAGGAAGCGGAGAGCGCGGTCGCGGTTGCCGGCCTCCAGCGCCTCCCGCGCGATCCCGATGCACTTCTCAGCCTCGTCCCGGTTCCCCTCCATGGGCTTTTCCTTCCGCCGCCTCCGCCCGCCGCAGCGCAGGGAGAAGGGGCCCGAAGCCAGAGCGGAGCCGGGCGTAGCAGAAAAAAGAGAGGAGCGGAGAGGGCAGGAGTGCGGGAGGGGACTCCCCTCACTCCGCAAGG
>JAOEHX010037045.1:0-25392 GCA_025448015.1 Bolborhynchus lineola
AGTATGTGAAGGGGGACTATAGGGATGCTGGGGAGGAGCTCTTCGTTAGGGACTGTAGTGATAGAAGGGAAAATGGGTTCAAACAAACAGGGGAAGTTTAAATTTGATATGAGGAAGAAATTCTTTACTGTGCAGGTGGTGAGGCACTGGAATGGGTTGCCCAGGGAGGTTGTGAATGCTCCATCACTAGCAGCGTTCAAGGCCAGGTTGGACATAGTCTTGGGTGATATGGTTTAGTGTGAGGTGTCCCTGCCCGTTGCAAGGAGGTTGGAACTGGATGATCTTAAGGTCCTTACCAACCCTAACTCTTCTATGATTACATGATTCTATGCTTACCTTTCCCTGTTCCTGCTGTTCAGCTTATGCACCATTAGGACAGCCACCAGGATGTTTATTTTAGTAACATAGCCAAGAAGGACTGATTTTTTTCAGCACTGATGACATCTGCAAAACAACTTCTAGAAAACTTGCTGGTGTTGTTTCAAGAAGCTATTACCCTCCCCACAACATCTGCACCTTCTCTGGATGTTGTTGACAGCAAGAGAAAGCCTGTCATGCTCTGTCTGCTCCAGCTCATGGTCTCCTTTATGAGGTTGGCACACTGAAAAACTATGTTTGCATTAAACTGAGTGTTGGGCAGCAGTGGCAGAGGTACATGGGCACATGTTCCTGTAGTGCTGCACAGGGTGGTGGCAAACAGCTGAGAAGAAAGACTATCTTGCCTGTTGTTCAGGGAGAGAACATATGGCAGAGCTGCAAGTGTGGCTGGTTACTGGTCTAGAGATAGAGACACTTTTATTTAGGTTGAAAGCAGGCACTGATTTCAGGAACTAAATTTGGCCTATAAGAAGGGGCACAGCCTCTTGATTTTTTGGCACTTTCTGCAGCAAGAGTTTCTGTGTGTCCAGGTGCCAATTTCTCTGCTGGTTTCAGTGGGAATATCATCACAGTCAACAAAATAAAGAAGGATGTTTGCTTACATGCTAGTTTGCTTTGGTTCCTACATATGTAAAAATTATTCTTTTCAAAAAATGTCTTAGTATTTTTCTTACTGAGATGGATGAAATAAAATTAGCTGAATGTGAGGAATAACTGTATTCATTACATACTCCTTAGTAACAGAATTTTGGGTTTCTGGGAAATTTTCAATCCTAAGATCAAATGTGGTATTTGAAATAAGTGGCCCAGATATATCTGCTCTGCTTTAAGCTCTATAAGGAGCAGGGACCTGATGACCCTTATGGGTCCCTTCCAACTTGGCATAGTGTATAATTCTATGATTCTGCCTGACACTTTGTGATTGGTTATTAGTTGAACCTCAGGCATGAAATTATTTTAATGTTGGTGCAAAGGAAAGTGGAAGATGTGAGGGAAAACCTGGGGAACTACAGGCCAGTAAATCAAACATCCACACAAGGCAAGATGATAGAAACTGTAATAAAGTGGAACATTAGTAGGCATGTGGGCAAATATGATGTATTGAGGAGGAGTCCCTGTGGCATTTATAGAGTTGTGCATCATAAATCTATCCTTTGAAGGAGTCAATAAACAAGTAGACTAGGGAGATCCAGACGATACTTGGGTTTCTGGAAAGCCCTTGACAAGGTTCCTCATCAAAGACTTTTAAAGAAACTGAGCTGCTGCAGGATAAAAGGAAAGGTCCTCATACAGATGAAAGAGTGGTTAAAAGGCACAAGAAAAAAGGGTAGGATAAAGCTGCCAGTTTTGTCAATGGTGGAAAGCCCCACTAGTGTCCCATAGACATGCATGGTTCAGTATTTTCATAGCTGGCTTAGGAAAGGATGTGAATAGTAAGATGACAAAGTTTTCTCATGATACTCTAGTGATAGGACAAGAGGTAATGGATTCAAACTTATATAGTGGAGATTTAGGTTAGAATCAAGGAAGAAATTCTTTACTGTGAGGGTGGTAAGGCACTGGAGTAGATTGTCCAAGGAAGTTGGGAATGCTCCATTTCTGCAATGTTCAAGGCCAGCTTGCATAGGGCTTGGCATAACCTGGCCTAGTGGGAGGTGTCCCTGCACATGGCAGGGAGGTTGGAAGTAGATAATCTTAAAATCCTTTCCAACCCAAACCATTATATGATTCTATAAAGTTGCAAATGAAAGGTCATTGTAAAGAATTTAGGAAAAGACTCATAATACAGGACAAGAATGAACCAATATAGAATAATATATATGGAGAAAAGCTGATGGAGAACAGGGTATGAATTCTTAGAGAAACCAATGATGATATCTTGGTGAAACTGGGATAAAGGAAGTCCAGGAGCTCTACGAAAAATCAGCTCAATGCTCATTAGAAACCAAAGCTGTATATTAAAAAAAAAAAAAAAAAAGAAGAGAATAGAATAGAGAATAAAATATTCTGTGTGGTGTACCCAGCTTCATGAGAACAAAGTATGCTTTTGGTATTCCCATCACTAAAATGATACAATAGAACTGTAAGCCAAGCAGAGGCTGGACAATGAATGTGAGTGAAACTATGAAGGTGTTTAAACAGCACCTAAGAAGCTTAATAGCAGAAGAGGTTGTGGGAGGCAAATGTTTACATAGGCTTAAAAAATGATTAGGTAAATTTATGAAAGATGCACGGAGGTTTATTACATGCAAAGATACTTCCATTGCTGAGCAAATTTGTGAACCATAGCCTGCTGGAGATTGAGCTATACTGAGCAAAATATAATGTACATGCTCGCTTGGTTCTTACACCCTTTTCCTGTGCTTCTGACCACAGTTGGAAGTAGAATATTGGATTAGATGGACCTTTGGTATGACTTTACAAGAACATTCCTAGTGATTTAATGCCTCCAGATGTGAAACTTAGATGAAGTTTAAGCTGGTTTTGGTTTGTCGCCTGAGGTCAGTGAGGGATCAGGAGCAAAGCTGGGTGTGGAACGTTAAAAAACCTCTCTTCACCTCTAAGCCTTGTAATTATTTCATCTTTGAATTATATTGCAGATCCAGGTTTGTAATCAGCCTTGGAGAAAAGCCAGAGTGCATACTTTAGTTTGCTTTAGTGACACAATTTTAGGAAAAAAAATTTTTCTTTTTTCTTTTTTTTGTTTGCAATAAAATAAAAAAGTCAAAATTTCCAGTGGGTCTGACCTGCAATTTTCTTTAGAAACCTGAGGTTCTTCTTATGTTGCAATCCTAGGAGTTCACAGTTTAAGGCAGCCAGTGGTCAACCCTTTCACACCCTGGAGACAATGATGTAGCAGTAAATTTTCTGTAGAAATGAGGTGCAGGGAAGCAAATGACTGACACTTGGTTATAAGAGATCCCATGGCAAAGAAATAATGACTGAAGGTCCTGTGGAGTAATGCTGTGGTACTGGATCAGCCCTCTTCTCTCCTATAACACTCTATGGCCTCTGAAAGTGTGAAGCCTTCTGCCTGCGTTCCATCTCTGCTAGGCTGGAGCTGAGATCCAGCAGCACAAAGCCTCAGATGCCTCAGCTTTGGTCTTTGCTCTGCAATGGAAAGACATTCCATGTCTGTCTTCTGTGGAACCTGTTGCAGGGAGGACAGGCAGGGAACCAGTGTAATGAGGCAAGGCTGAAAAGACTTGCAGTGTTGTGTTTCTGCAATGGCCCGGGGATAGTGTTCGGACTGGGATGCATTCCCTGAGGATGTGTTTCAGCCCTCTGAAGCAGCCCTAATTGAAGAGTGTAACTGTGTCGCAAAGTCACCTTGGTCTAGGCTCTTGGGCTGCGGTCCTGTGCTGTGGCTCTCAGAGAAATTCCCTTGGGGAAGAATTTTTTTTTCCATCACTGATTTTAGTGAGACCTGGTTCAGGCCCTCAGTGATCTCTTTTATACTGTATTGATTGCTGCTTCACTGCAGCAAGTGATTAAGAGGCAAGGGATAGTGTCATAGCCATTAACTGCCCCAAGCAAAAGTAATTTCTTTCTCCTTTCCCTTTGCAGTAATTATGAATTTCTTACTAAACATGGGAATAAATCTGTCTAGATCAATTCTGTCCCACTGTCATCTGTGACAATATGCTCCCTTTGTATCCTTCCCATCAACTCAGGGGATATTATTTATTGAAGATTTTTAATAGAGAAAGAATAAACAAATGTACATGATATGGGGAAAATCCATCAAATACATACAAATCTGTAAGGTCTTTTGTGAGGGGACAAAAGTCTGTCCTTCTATAAGTGATGCTTTTCTACTCTCACTATTTACTCACTAAAAATCTATGCAAATGATTTCTCTACCCCATGTCCACTTTCGGTTTTGTGACATTGCCATTATGATAGCTTTAATTTTAATTCTCCAAAAAGTTGTGGTCTGTGGGCTGATCTCTGGATGAGCATGGTCTATTGTGAGGCATCCCTGCCGATGGCAGGGGGGCTGGAACTAGATAATCTTAAGGTTCTTTCCAACTCTAACTATTCTATGATTCTATATTCAACCCCTGAATTACTCTGCTGCCTCGATTTGAGGTTTTTTCTGAGTTTTACATTTGTAAATATGACAAGAATTAGGCCCTGGAAGTTTATTTTCAGTTTATCAATTTCTTCTCAATAAGTTTCATCTACAAGGCTTTCCGGCATGCTGCTGTCTGTTTAGTTCCATGTTGATGGGATTAGTTTCGTTAAATCATTGCCCTGACTCCTTTTTTTGAAGTGCAAGCTTCATTGTACTGCTTTTAAAGTTGTTACCAACTTGTAGATTAAAATTCCGAATTTCAGGTACGAAGGCAACTAAAACTTGTATGAAGGTTTTAAGAAACTTATTAAAAAAGTAATTATCCATCTTTGTAGTGTGCAGACACTGAGTGGATTCTCCAGCATCCCAGGTCAATCACCTTGGAATGCCTCTATAGTTAACAGAGAACCTCTTTCAGGGAGCAATTCAAAGCTCTGCAGTCAGGCTTTTGCTCTGCATTGCCATCTGAAGAACCCCTCCTTTCTGCCAAATCCAAAGGGAAATGGACAGAGGCTTTCCCCAGCTGAGAAGTATGGGGTTTCTTTTTGAACGGTGAAGTCAGTAGCAGAAGAGATGGACTCATGCTCACCTCCATGATTACACACTCAGCACTGAGGAAGGATGCTTTTGAGCAAGGAGGGAATCCACACACACACCTCAGTGGCTGTGGAGCTGCACCTTGCAGCTCAGTGCTTTGTTAGAATCATGGAGTAAAATGCAGTGCTTTACACAGTATCTACTAAGGGTACAGGTCACAGAGTAATCATATTTCATTCTTTATCCTGATGCCTTGTAAATAGAGGCAAGGAAAACTTGAAGTTTGCAGGAGAGGGGCTCACAGATTAATTCTGTATTAATTAATTCAGATTGTGTGGGTTTTTATCATTTTGAGTGTTCTTACTCATTAAAGTGTATATTCCCTCTTTGAATTTGCTTTCATTTCCGATGTAGACTGATACAGACCCATGTCTCTGCCCATGGAAGCAGGGTTGGAACTAGGTGATCCTTTCCAATCCTAACTATTCTATATTTCTGTGTTCTTATAGGCCATTAACATATGAATTAAAGGGCCATAGCTCATTTCAGGCCTGGAGCAGATACTAGACCACTTTTTGAACTGTTCTGGCACAAAAGGACCCCTGGAAAAAACTGAAACTCTCTGTATACTCTAGACTCTTCATTATTCTATACTTTTTTCATGTCCCACTCTGATTTACCCTTCTACAATAAGCAAACCCTGTCTTTATCAAATCTGCATTTTTTTATCCTCCTTTCATCCTTACAATTCCAGAGCTCCCTTTTGAAATGGTGTAACAAGCACTGCACACACTGTTCCCGGAACGGCTGTGCAATTGGTTTATTATGCATCGTGTGTCTTGCACTACTCTTTATGCTGTTCCACATGCTTGCAATGTCCAGTCAATATTTTTTAATGTTTCTTTTTTTTCTTTCCTGTAGCTGGATATTGAACTGAAGTCTTTATTGGCTATCTTGAAAGAAAGGGATCTTTATTTCATTGAAGCAAATAATTTTGAAACCTTTGAGGTGCATGATTACTTGATATTTTTTAATGTAATCTCTCTTATTTTGTATGTAGGTCCATTGCTCTCTAACAAATATTATTTCTAGTGTTTAAATGACATAGTGGTGGGAATGTTGAGAAAGGAAAAAAGAAAGACCTGGGATAATACAGTCCCTTGATAGGAACCTCAGTGCCTGGCAAGATCATGGACAGATTCTGTAAACTATGCTAAGGCACATGGAAAATAAGGAAGTGATTGGTGGCAGCCAACAAAGCTTCCCTAAGAGCAAATTGTGCCTAACAAATTTGGTGGCCTTCTACAACAGGGTTACAGAGCAGGTGGATAAGGGAAGAGCAACTGATGTCACCTACCTGGATTATGTAAAGCATTCGACACTCTCCCGCAAGACATCCTTGTCTCTGAACTGGACAGACAAGGATTTGACAGATGGACAACTTGATGGATAAAGAATTGGCTGGGGGTCACACTCAGAGTTGTCATCATTGGTTTGATGTTCAAATGACTGGTGTTCCTCAAGGGTTGGTTTTGGGGATGGCACTGTTTAACACTTTTGTCTGTGACATGCGCAATGGGATTGAGTTCACCCTCAGCAAGTTTTCCAATGACACCAAGCTGTGTGGTTTGGTTGATATGCCAGAGGGAAGGCATGCCATCCAGAGGCACCTTGACACAGCTGAGAGGCAGGCCAGTGCGAACCTCATGCAGTTCAACAAGTCCCAGTGCAAGGTCCTACACCTGGGTTGTGCCAACCCAAGCACAAGCACAGGCTGAGCAGAGAGTATGCTGAGAGCAGCCCTGAGAAGGTCTTGGGGGTGTTGGTTGATGAGAAGCTCACCATGACCAGCTGTGCATGCTCACAACATAGGAAGCCAACCTGGGCTACATCAAAAGAAGTGTGACCAGCAGATCAAAGGCAGTTATGTTTTCCCTTTACACTGCTCTTATGAGAACCCATCTGTGGTACTGCATCCAGTTCTGGGGCTCCAAATATGAGAAAGACATTTAAATGTTGGAGGGAATACAGAGAGAGGGACAATAAAGATAATCAGAAGGCTGGGGCACCTCTTCTATGAAGGCAAGTGATACAGCTGGGCTTGTTCAGCCTGGAGAAGAGAAGGGTCTGGGGACATCTTGCAGCAGCTTCTAGTACCTAAAGGGGAGCTACAGGAAATCTAGAGAGGGGTTTTTTACAAGGGCATGTAGTGATACAACAAGAGGGAATAGCTTTAAACTGAAAAAGAGTAGATTTAAATTAGATTTTAGTAAAAAGTTCTTTACTGTGATGGTCGTGAGACACTGGAACAGATTGCCCAAGAAGTGGTGAATGCTGCACTTTTGGCAGTATTCGAGATCAGGCTGGATGGTCCTTTGGGTAACCTTGTCTACTGAAATGTGTCCCTGCCCATAGCAGGGAGATGGAACTGGATGATCTTTAAGGTCCCTTCCAATCCAAACTGTTCTATGATTTTGTGATTCCAAGAGTATAACACTGACTGCTTTTCTACGTGATACCGCAGGGACTCAATGCTATGCCATGTAGTAAATCTGACTTGTTTTTTTTGGCTATGCACCCATGCTTTTGGGCAGGTTTTTTTTTCTACAGCTTCCATGACAAATTATTGAGTACCAATTGCCCAATTGTGTTTCTGAAAATTTCTCATTTCCTGTGAGAAGGAATATGTGTCACTGATTCATAAAATTAGGAACCATTTGTATTTTCAATAATGCAATGATACAATAGGTGCTGAGAGAAAAATGAGTTGAATTGTTGAGAGCATCTGAAAAACAACAATAATTTTATGGTTAGGATTTAAATGTCACTGGAAAAGTTCCGATTATGACCTGTTTTGGAGTGTCCTGCCTTGAGGAGTTTTTGAATATCAAGCAGTTGATAGGAAGACTAAATTTGTATAAAGCATATGTATTTGCAAGGGTTCCAAAGAGAAGTATGATTCCTGATTGTTAAAAACCTTTCTCAGCACTGAATATGTGAAATGTCAGGTCTAAGATAAGAGCTATTTACCTTATTGCAATAGAAATAATGGCTGCAGTTATGATGGGCCAAGCATATGAAATGATGCCTGTGAGTGGAAGCACTGTACTTATTGCACCAACTGTTATATTTGGGAAATCATATCTCAGATAAACTTTCAAGTACGCAAAATCTTCTGCATTGAAAGGGCGGCTATTCCAAGATTGTTCTTCTTAGTTTCAGAATGATCTAAATAGCAGTTCATTAGCAGTAAATTAGTTCCGGGAACATGATATGGAGTTTTGTGCTTCAGATTATCTGTGTTGATTTTTGGTTCCCCAACTTAACTCTCTGTACAAACTGTCTTAGCTGAAGGTTAAAGCCAAATATATACCTTGGAGTATATCTTGGCGCAGCTAAAATGATCAAAACTTTCAGAAACAACTGAATCAAGATTATTGTGCACCTTTTTTGTTGAGAGACTATTTTGTCCCAGATTTTAGAATGCAGTAAATAGCCCCAAATCTTTACTGCAGGTTATTTGCAATATTACAGTACTCTTATAATATAAAAATTGAAGGAAGTCAGAAGATCTTTGAGTCTTACAACTTAACGGTTAATAAAAATGATTTGTTTTCAGTGACTTTACATTGCTGTTTATGTGCTGCTGCTGTAAGTGTTGTGCTGTTTTGCTTGTTTCTAGATTTCCAGTCACTGACAGATGAGATGATGCCTAAAAACCTCAGCCCAATGCCTGGCTTCTTCAGTGCCAGGCTAGGAATTGGTTTGTACTGCCAAGATAGTAAAAAAAACCCATCTCTTCTTTGTATAGCAAATTAGCACCATTGAACAGGAGGTTGAAATCATTTGTTATTTAAATTTTTGGGTTATATGAATTATCAAAAGCCACCTTCCAGAAAAGATGACACTAACAGAACATCTTCCATGGATTCTGCTTCATTGCAGAGCTGCTGCTGAACTTGTGTTACTGCCAGCAGTCTGCATCTCAAGCCATGTGAATGAGGGAAAGAGTTGATTGGTCAAGGGTTGATCCTTCTGCCTTGAATCATGTAGGTAAAGAGGGCAAATTAAACTGCTGGGTACCCAAACTGCTCTGTGAGGGACATTTCTTCTATTTCATCTGCACATGCTGTCCTACCAGCCTTAATGCTCATGCACAGCATCTGATGTTGCTATGCAGTGCCAAGTGCATCTCACTGAAACCAGATGCTGTCCTCTCCCTTTTAGCGCTAGGAAGTGGCAAATTCAAACAGAGATTTCCTGTCCTTCTAAGTGATCCTGAAAGGGCTGATTCAATGAAGAGGAAAAGTTTGGCATCACCATAGGTCTGAATCTTTCCCTAATTTTTGGCCTCGATGCTTTTATCTCTAGCAATTGCTCTACTTTCTTTCTAATTCCTTTCTCCCCAGGGCTCAATGAGGCACAAAAGGAGGAAGTACAGGAAGCCAATGCTGCTCTTGAAGTGAATTACATCTCTTTCATTTTGTTCTGCTATGTATAATTTGATCTTTCTGATCAGTGATACATCCTGAGGGACATACAGTACCGCGCTTCGCAGCTTATGACAGGAGAGGTTGATGGCTTCATGAGCCATGACGTACAGCACAGCTGAGGTTCCTCTGCTTCTGTGTTTGCAAGCAAAGCAGATTAAGACATCTGCTTTGACTGGCTGAAGAGAAAAATGGTAGAATTCATGGGCATAGAGATTATTCCGACTGTTTGGATTTGGAGCCATCACAAAATAATATTATAATTTTAATTTCATTTTTGCCTTTAATTTGACATTTAGTACATGAGCAAAAATACCCTGGCTGTGGCTAATCACTGCAATTTAAGGAATTACTCTGGGGAAACCACATCTAAGAATCATTCCAAGATACAGAACAGGACAGAGCAAAATGCTATTTATCTGATGTGTGAGGAAAATCTAATTAAAATGTTTGCTCTATTAAGGTAAACAAATGCTTCCATAAAAATGTTTTTTGTTGCTATTCTGTAATGCTTGTCATGTCATTCTTGCAGGGCTAATTTGGAATCCAAAGTAGCTTCTTTGTATTACTTGTTGGCTGGTCAAGGGGTCAGGCATTAGTCTGAGAACAAGGAGACTGGCTTTGTTGCTTTCTTAGCTGTTGCCTTACTGTGAAACCCAGGAATGCTGATTTTACCTTGCTCTGTTTATTCCTCTGCCTACCTTGTGCATTCAGACAGACTCTTCATCAGGGTAAATACTTGGCTCCTTTCACAGTGCCTGGCACAAAAAGGCATTTGATTGATGTTGGGCATCTCAAGCTTTCCAGCCATACAAAATCATGCATGATGTAGGCATTACCTTGACCCTGAGAGAGCCACCTGGTTTCAGATGAAAGCTAAAGAGAAAGCTGCTATCACAGAAAACCACAAGGAGTGAAATGTGTGCAAATGGATGCTCAGCAATGTCAGGGTCAGGAATGTTGTGGCTGGCTGATGGGGGAAGGCAGCTGCTCCCCACTGTGATGTGGAGCTTACAGGTACCAGCCAGCACTACTGGGTCAGAGGAAGGGTGGGTTGAGGTTCCCCTGGGCGTTTCGCCTGGTTAATTTCCACTGGACACACCAGTCAGTATCACAATTTTAAAGAGGCAGCTTTGGTTATTACAGCCTTTGCAGAAAAGGAGCACACCAGATATAATGAAACAAATCACTGCAACCAGCGAGTGTCTTTAATCCCAGCTGTGCTGGTGGTCCTCAGTGGCCATGCAAAGAAAGCTGGTTGAGCAGTTCTCCTCTGACACATAGAAAGCAAAGGGCTAGAGAAAGATCTGAATATTATGTGGGTAATCACTTTGTCTCTACAACTTCAAAAATACCCTTTCAATAGAGTAATAGAATTGACTTAGTGCAGAATGGAACTCCTTATTGCTGCTGCATACAGATAAAAAGCAACCTAAGACTCAAAGTGTGAGCAATTATTAGTAAACAAATGACCCAGTTAACAAATGGCTCCAGCACCATGTTGTGAGCATTGTGGAGAGGTCCAGGGTTGGAGCTAATGGGTAGACTCCTCTCTTATTGTAGCCTTTCCAACAGCTGCTGAGGTTAAGAAACACTTCAAACAGGAAAACCAAAAGCACAGACTGCTTTTTAGTCTGTACAGGATGCCAGTCCTATCTTCTATTGGCATTTTTAGCAAGATTTCTAAGCATCTAATGCTGTTTTTTCTCACAAGGAGCAAGGACCATAAGATGGATAGCATACAGCAAAATATACATTTTCTTCTCTTAACAACTTCCTCATCATCCACTGGGCTCTGCAATTCCATCTGTGAGAGTGAAAGCAAGCCAAGTACTGGAGGCTCTGGGATTTCTATGGTCCTATGGCCTGCTATCTGTATAGGTCCTTATCTCTAGCAGTTGGCCTAATGAAAGATACTACCACAACTTACAGCTCATGACTCCCAGGTATTTAGCTGACCTTTGTCACTGACACCCAGGAACCAAACCTCCAGAACTGTAATCTTTATAATGCCAATGCGAGATAGGAAAAGTGTTTTGTCTGTGTTGAAGGAAAGAAGTTATCATGTCCTCATTGCTACACCGCAGCTCCCTCCTAAAGTCACCAGGAGAAAGCAGAACACCCAAGGTGGGTGTATTGCCCTATTGCCCCCACTGTGGCTACAGCTGCCTGACCTAGGTGCTGTGACTGCTTCACTCCATCCATCAATTTGAGAGCTTTTAGTACACCGCAGGTGTCTGGAACTGCTTGAATGTCATAGGATTCATGATGCCTAATTTTAGGTCCTTCTGTTGGTGGCCCTAAATAACTGGCCAAGGTCATACAGGAAATCAGGCTTGTTTTTCAGCTTCTCAGGCGGATTTCCTAAAAATTGCATCACTTCTGTTGAAATATTAGTTATGGGATGTCAGAAGGGGGGAGTTGTGTTTACTACTTCTTTTTCCTTTTACACCTTGTTCTTTGTCTTTGCTTTTTTTCAGTGCTTATTTAACTGTTTAACCAAACTACAAACAAGTTCTTTCTATTCACAGGAGAAAAGCCAGGTCTCAGATTCAAGTATAGAGAGGATTATTTTCTTAAGACTACAGATCATCAAAGACAAATAAGGAAAAAGCAGAAGAATCTATATTCATCTCAAAATACAGTCTATGAAAAAACAATGTTTTCTTGGCATTTTAATGTGAAAGCTAAATTATTGAAAAGCAACTATTTATCACTGCACAAACATAAAAGCTTAAAAGGTTAAAACCAATCAATTAGCAATACTCAAATTCAAGGTATGCAAATGCTGCTTCATCATTTCACGCGTGTTCTTGTTTATGTAGCTCCACAGAGAGGAAATCATTGGCCTGGCACTCACCGATTTAAAAATCCTTTTTTGTCAAGCTGAGATTTGCTGTAGGCAGAATGCAAAATACAAAGTCTTAATGACTGCAAATCTGATCTAAATGTCAAAACCCATTTTACTGTGTGCTTGAGTAGCCCTATGTACATCTGGAAAAATAGAGACTCTTATCTTGTCATTTTTAATTTCGGCCCACAAGTCATAACCCTATAAAGCTCCCATGTCAGTCCCAAAGGTCCAGCTCAAGCTGAGGACACAGGTGCTGCACTGTTTGATACTAGATGTATAGAAATACAAGTTCAGTTGGGCTTTATCACAGAAGCAATATTTATTACGAACTTTTTTTTCTTTTACAAAGCTCATAGTCACATGCACATAGACCAAGAATTCTTGTGGTTTTGGCCAAGCTGTAAGTGAACTTTGGGGACAGGGCAACAGTTTCAATGTAATTTTGGGTTAACAGTCTCTTGAATTGCTTGAATAGCTCCAGTTCATCCAATTCATGTCAATAGCAGCCTCTAACTATTTCTTCCCTGTGATCCACCTGGCTGAGTGTTCAAGGCAAGCCATGATCCTTTAATGACCAGCTACTCAGCACTTTGCCCTGTCCTCCTTGTGTTCTCTTTACCCTCACTGTTCAATGAAGCCCTCAGAGCTTTTTACTGTATATTGAGGGCATGCTGATCTACTCATGTTCACCCTGAAGATAACCCTTACCCAGCCAGAGCCACATGAGCCGCTCGTCCTCTCTATTGTGGAGCTGCAGTAGGGACATCAATGTGTTATTTCCCAGACTAGCCTTTCCCTTCCCTAGGAATCAAATCTGGTCTCTGTTACCACAGCTGGCTCTGAGGACAAGTAGGAGGCAGGACGCAGCTGGGAAAAGATCAAGAATAGGAATGTTGAGATTGGCATGAGCTGTTTCTCAACTCACATGAATACAGGATAGAACATGCTATGAGGAGAAGGGGAAACCTCTTGCCTCGATCTTAGTCTCTGGACTTGCAGGCTTGCTCAATGACCTCCAAGGGCTGACGTGAGAAAGTTTCAGTATGATGGTTAGGAAGCCTGAATGCAGCCACAGCCTTAACGTTAAGGTTTGGTGACAGCATATTGGAAACAGTTGTGAATTCAACTGTGCCTAAAGATTGGACATTAAAGCCCCACAGCTGTAGTCAACTCAGGTAAGGCAGAAAGTTTATTTCACTTCTACAAATCTGCAGGGATGTTTTGCAATAAGCTGGTTACAAATTACTCTTAAGCTGCATAAACACCTCTGTACAAACACAAGCTTCAAAATCTATGGCTGGGATGTGGCTGGAGGGCTGGCTGGGACACAGCAGAGATGGGTTCAATGCTTGCTGTAGAAACACCTTGATTACATGGGGCAAGCCCAGATCCTCATAAAGATAAAGATGCTTGACTCTCACAATGCCAATAGTTGGGATCCCAGCATTGAAGAGCCTTTGAGCTCTTGGGACTTGTATCTCCCTGCCTAAGCACGCCTATAGCAATCCAAAGGGAAATGGTCATCAATGTGCTACTCCACTTAGACACACACAGGTCTGTGGGGCCAGATGGGATCCATCCAATGTCACTGAAAGAACTGGCAGAAGTGCACACCATGTTGCTTCCCATCATTTATCAGCAGTCCTGGCTAACTGGGGAGCACTCAGTTGACTGGAAAATAACAAATGTGATACCCATCTACAGAAAGGGCTGGAAAAAAGATCTGGAAGATCTTCCTGGAAGATCTGGAAAGGCTGGAAGGAAGATAGACTAAGACTTTGGTAAAGCCTTTGGCACTGTTTCCCGAGCATTTTCCTGGATAAAATGGCTACTCATGGCTTTGATGAGAGCAGTCGTCACTGGGTAAAAAAAAAAGGCTGAATGTCCAAGCCCAAAGAATTGTGGTGACCAGTTATATCCAGTTGGCAGCTGGAACAAGTGGCTTCTTCAAAGCCCAGTGTTGGGTCTGGTTCTCTTTAATATCTTTATCAGTGATCTGGATGAAGGGATTGAGTGCAGAATGTTGCAGACGATATCAAGTTGGATGAAAATGTTGATCTACTGGAGGATAGGGAGGCTTTGCAGAGGGATCCGGACAGGAGGGATCTATGGGCTGTGGCCAATGATGTGAGGTTCAACAAGGCAAAGTGCCAGGTCACTGCACTTGAGTCACAACAACCCCATGGAATGCTACAGGCTTGGGGAAAAGTGGCTGGAAAGCTGCTTGGTGGAAAAGGACTTGGGGGTGCTGATTGATGAAGCTGAATATGAGCAGCCTGTGCCCAGATGGACAAGAAGGCAAAGAGCATCCTGGCTTGTATCAGAAATAGAGTGGCCAGAAGGATTAGGGAAGTGATCATTGCCCTATACTCAGCATTGTGAGGTTGCACCTTGTATCCTTTATTGAATTCTGGGACCTCACTACAAGAATGACACTGAGGTGTCAGAGTGGGTCCAGAGAAGGGCAACAAAGCTGATGAATGGCCTGGAGCACAAATCTGCTGAGGAACAGCTGGAAGAACTGGGGGTGTTTAGCCCAGAAAGAAGAGTCTCGGAGGAGACCTTAGTGGTCTCTACAACTACCTGTAAGGATGTTGTGGTTAGTTGGGTATCCATCTCTTCTCCCATGTAACAAGTAATAGAACAAGAGAAAATGGACTCAAGTTGTGCTAGGGGAGGTTTAGGTTGGATATTAGGAAAAAATGTCTTCACTGGAAGTGTTGTCAAGCATAGGAATAGGCTGCCTAGGGAAGTAGTGAGTCACCATCCCTGAAGGTATCTAAAAGACATGTAGCTGTGGTGCTTAGGGACATGGTTTAGTGGTGGACTTGGTACTGTTAAGTTTACAGTCGGTCTTGATGACCTTACAGGTCTTTTCCAACCTGTAAGATTGGAAATTATTTGAAGATTCTGTAATTCAGTGGTTTAGCGATAGATTCGGCTGTGCTAAGCTAATGGTTAGACTTGATGAATATACAGGTATTTTCCTACCTAAATGATTCTATGATTCTATGAATTTCAGATACAACCATTTGCAGTAGCATTGAAACTCACTTAACTGCCCAAGGAAGAATGTCTTAGAGCATGTTTGATTCCAGAAGGTGTAATCAGATCGAAAGAGTTGTGCCTGAAGATGCAAAACTGTGGCTGCTAAAATATTTGGTAGGTATCAGATCATTGAGAGCTAATAATTAAAGAAAAACGCATATGCAGATTATAAAACACACTGTTGCAGTAGGAGGGTGTTTTGGCAGGCTGTCAGGGATCATTCAGCATGGGTTTTGTGTATTTATTATGCCTTAACACACACTTTGAACTTATGCAGCAGAGAGTCTTGCTGAAGATCACTGAATGTTACTGTAAAAGAGAAGGAGTGGAGATCAATCGCTGTGTGCCACTTCATATTGGCGAGGAGAGGCAGCTGGCCAAGGTAGAAGTTTTTTAGATGTGTTTTTGATCTACAGCCTGCTTTCCTCGGTACATAAGTACGGTTATGTATCAGACCATGCCAAGGCGGTTTCCTTGTCTTTTCTGCCAGACTTTCCCTTTTTAGACAATGAATTCATTTATGTTTCCTCTGAGTGTCCTGAACCAGCTGGGAGTGAGTGGGGAGGCAGAGATTTCTGCTAAGCGCACATATGATGCTTTTAGCCTGTGGTTAAGCATAGATGGTACAAGAAACACATGTTAATAATAAAGATGTTAAGTGGGTACCAATGAACCAGGCTGATTGCTAAGAACAGATCTTGCAGTCATAAAATAGTTTAGAGTCTGAAGCACTTGGGCCAGAGCACTAATTATTGCACATTTTAGGTCTATTGTCATGGCTCTGGGAAATGTATTATTTTTAGTGATTTTCATTACATGTTGGATTTAAAAATAGACTGAATTACAGCTGGTCGTTGTTCTGCTGGGATGAATTATAGTTTGTTGAGGCAACTGCTTATTTTGTCTTGTCCCATGGCATTACGTGAAGCCAGACAATAAAAAAAGAAAATATGAGTGGCATTAACCTTTTGAAATAGAAGGAAAAGGAGCCTTAATGAAATAGAGCAATCATGCAATTATATTGCAGCTCTTAGTTATCATATAAAAAAGGAAACTGTGTCCTATATCATTTAACCCTTTGCCTTCTGCTGTGGAGGTGAAGTATATGCCATAGAAACACAGATGTTTTGCTAAACAACTGATTGGTGCTAATTAGCAGGGCTACAAAGAGATACCTTATTTAGAGATCCACAAATGAGCAGAATTAAGTTCATGCTGGGTGTCTATTTCTGCAGTTTTTGCTGTCTGATGGTGCAGCCCTGAGTAATAAAAACTGACTTTTCCCGCAGATGGAAGGCAACAGCCTTGCTAAAGGTGGTGGTACTGTTCTCTATCCAGTTACTTGATTCTGACTTTGTCAGTCTGGCTGGGGGGTATTGTAAAGAGGGGATCATTTTTCAAGCATGTTAAGAATACAAGCTCCCAAATAGGCCCCACAGGCACTAAAGGAAAAAAAAAGAAAAAAAAGGAATATCCCTCCCACTTCTTTTGCTGAGGGCATGATCAGATGAACTGCTCTGAAAAGTGCTGAGCCAAATGAAGCTATCTCCCTGCTGGGCCTTCCCACCCTGCTCTTTGCATCTCCAGTTTGGTTTTGCTGGTTCAACCATTTGTCTGATTACTTCTCACCTACTTTAGTAAGGAATGTGAGTTAAAAAGAAAACCATCCCCATTTGACTTTTTTTTCTCTCTTTAATATATAGGGTTTTTTTTAAACCTTTTTCTCTTGATTGAGATCATTTTGCAGGTCTGGGTTATTGAGTGAAGCTTGAAATGTCACAGGAATTACTGCTTGCCGACATCAAATTGGACACTCTTGGTGAACAGGTATACCTACAGGCAGGGGATCCTCTTTTTTTTGTTAAAGGACACCCCCCCCCCCAAACTGTTCTGCAGTGTGAGAATTAGGAGGCTGTAAGTCAGAGTTTCTTATCTATTTATGACTTAGTAAAGCATCCTTTGTATTTGACAGCAATTAAATTCATACCCACTAAGCAAACTGCAAGTCAACACTGTTTCATTGAAGCAAAAGTCATTATATTCCATCCATCTCAGTCCTCCTATACTGAAGCTAGATGTAATTTCTATTGAACAGAGTGGATCCAGGTTGACTTACTGGCATTGTGATTCGGCTTTGTGAGGCAAATCCAACCTCCAGGATGATGTCTCTGCAGTGTAGCTATTCCTAAAGAGCCACAGCCTAGGACCAAACACTGCAACAAAGCTCTATGTCTCAAAGCTTCTTTTAATCATAGTCGTCCATATGGTTGGTGTTTATAAACAATAATCACCCTTCTTGTGGAGCTGGGCAAAGGGGCAAAGGATGTGCTCTTGTGAAGATACTGAGAGAAAGGAGACAGGGTTTTCTATTGCAGAATGAATTTGTGCTGATAATCACTGGGTTGATGTTCAGTGAAGGAGAGTGCCTTGATTTAAGTTGTTGGCCTATAACTTATTTTTAATGAGTGGTCTTGCTTCAATTGTCAGCTCTCCTGTTTGGCCTCAGGCCTCAGTTTCATGCCAGAAAAGCAAGATGCTGATTATTTCCTTTGTCTGTCTTCTAAACTGTTTGGAGCAAGACCTGAATCTCCTGTTAACACAGCACTTGGCAGGAGAGGTTGCTGATCTACATAGGGGCCTTATGGCATGGCTAGGGTTCAAATGTAAATATGTAATTATGTACTTTTAAAGGTGGATATCTGAATTAGGCCCCCTAAATCCTTCTTTAGATATCTTTGATAGATGTAAGTTGTTTGGTTTCTTGAGCAGTTGAGTGCTCATCTGCAGTTCCTACTGCAAGAGCCCTCTTGACTCATCTGAAGTGAGTGGGGAAAGAGGTAGTTTCATCTTCAGACACGCTGCCTATAGCAAGCTTTTTCCATTGGAAAAGGTTAGGCATCCACCCAAGACCTGTATCTGTGTGTGGATGCATGTTTCACACATGCTTCTTCTGGATTAGTTCCAATGCAAAGGTTTTTACATGACAATTAAAATGCAAATGTAGATGCAAATTGTGGCAGATTCCAATGGCAAACTTAGCTGCAAAAAGATCATAATATGTGTCATCTTTAGCATTTCTCTCCCTTTCTCTTCACTGTTTTTGTTTCATCAGGTTATAATTTCCCCATACAATGAGATTCTCAAAGCCTTGTCAAAACACAAATGGCAGTCTAGTTTCAGGATGTTTCACAGTGTCAATTACTGTCTCACGTAAACATTTCCTCTCTGAAGCAAAATCCAGTAGGCAATGTGTTTGCATTTGAGAGCTTGGCCCACTGTAAGTATTGTGGGATTTCTTGGGAGTACATAGCAGTACCATTCATAGATGGCACTCATCAGGGCAAAGATGCTGTCTGGTCTCAGCCACTTCAAAGCATGAAGGGCAGTATTCTAAAGATGACTTACCTTGCCCAGTTTGAAAGTTTACTATAAATTAACACTTGTTATATGGTTTAAATGATATTTTTTTCAGTACTGGGAGAGTTGATGTGAGTCCTAGCACACACAAACATATGGAGAAGTGCATTTCAGACAGTTCAGAGGACAGAAAGGGAAATGGATGAACCTGCTTGATTCACTCACAAGTTCTGTACAAGGATTGATTTGGACCTGTTCATGCCTTTAGCTCTTCATTCAAAAGTCCCACTCCAGTTTTCTCTATCCATGCACAGACTGTGTCAGTGCAGCTATTTGAACTGTCATGGAGCACAGACTGTGTCAGTGCAGCTATTTGAACTGTCATGGACTGCAACAGTGTTTGCTGAGATTCCTGATGAGCTTGGCCATATCGAGAAGTGGTAGCTGCAGCCTGGGTTACTTGTGCCAGCTTGAAAGTTCATCCAATCCATCTTAGCCTCCTCTTTGCCATTCCAATGATTACTTTGAGCATCCTCCTGTTCTTTAAGAAAGGGATAAGGTAAAATGAGCTTGGGATCTAAATTTGGAACTATTATGTTGTTTAATCTGATTGTGCGTCTTACTCTTGCTCCTTCGTCTCTGCTGCCTATTTAGACTGCTACCTCTTGGGGACTGCTTGACTGTGATGCTTGTATAATACTGCAGTCTGGCTTGCTTTTGATTGGTTTTCAATTCCCATCTTCATAAATGTGGAGGGAGTTTAAAGTCTACTGCCCTTATAGAGGTGACCCAGGAGCCCCCATTGCTACTGAACCTCTGCACCTGTCCTGTAAGCAAAAAAAGGCTTTTTTCAGAGAGATCATTTCAGTGCTGCTTAATGATGCTAGATTTACTACAAAGGATGAGATCATACCCTAGTTCTTCACATCTTCTTGTTCTGCTTCTAAATGAAGGAGAATTCTTCAGTCAAACATTAGAAGCATGCAAAAATTTAATCCCCTATACAGCTTGGACACCTTTACACCAGTGTTCTTTCAACCAGTTCTCACTCTGATTTTGCTAGATAGCAAACAGACCTACAGCTGATGAATGCTTAGATCTAAAATGCTTACATTACCTTCTGTTCCTCTCTGCCCTAAGGATACACTTGAAGCATGTTTCAGGTTTCCCACTTCCTGTGTTGCTTCCTTGATTGTTAATAGGGAGTCTCCTGCAATTAGACCTGAATCTCTGCATAAATGTTTCTGGCTTTTCAGTGATCCCAGGAGACAACAAAAGTAATGTGAGGCTCTTTGTATTTTGTAGATAGACCTCACCAGATATCACTCAGCAGAGAAACAAATCTGATTCTTCCTTCCCTGATAGGAATCATCAATATGTACTTTTGTGATAGATCTTTGTCATCAGGCCTATAGGTTCCTCCATGACACGCAGGCAATGAAAGCCATTTGTGATGTAGGTACGCAGACAGTATAAATCTCTATTTTTACAGTGACCTGAGATGCTGCCTGGATGTGGAGCACCGAGGAGAACAAAATGCCCATGGAGAAAACATAGACTTGTCTGACCTGCCTGTGTTTGAATGTTTTCAAAGGCTAAATACTATTGAACGTCTTTCTTCCTTGTATATCCCCCTGGTGGTAGTGCTCATTTTTATTATTATTATTTTAATTTCACCAGAGATTTTCTCAGGGGAGTTTGCATCACAGAGTTGGGATGTTGGAACCAAAGATGAGATGACTGACTGTAAAAGGGATATTCTGCAGTTTAGACATCTTTCAAGTGTCTGAAAAATATCACTCTAAAAAGTCTTAGATGATTTCTTTTGTAGAGCACTTTAAGAACAAGGTGGAATTTTAAAATCGGAGCCTGTTTTTGTCACTGATGTTTTGTTTGAGGATCACAGAACATTTCCTTTGTCAAACCTTCTACCTGAGGCTTATAAAAGTGAATATAATTGCTGTTCCTGATGCCACATCAGTCTCAAAGCTACTTCAGTATTTGGCAAAAGAACACTTGGATCTTCAGTTGTTAGAACAGGATGAATCAAGATGAGACGCTATTATCTTTAAAATCAAAAGGAGGCAGCCAAATCCTGAAGCCTTTGTGAGAACAGCAGCTTGCTGCCTGTTTTCTGAAAACAGGAAAGAAAGAAACCTAACCTTTTAATAACAGTTTGGTTATACACAAAGGGGCACAGGCAAGTATTTCAGCATCTACTATACACAGATACATGAAATACACTGCACTAATTGCACCAGTTGGAACCTGGTTGAAGGGCAGTTAATTGGTTTTCAGAATATCTCAATCAACGCAGACAGCAAGACACATGTCCAAGGATTTGAAGAGTCAGCAGTAATAGATGTCTGTGAATTCTCTGTTGCAAAGTAAACCTTTATTTTCACTACAGCATGTTTTATAGTGCAATAAAAAAGAAGGAAGTCAATAGCTATATCTAATATAACTGTAGCTGAAAAGATACTTTACTGATTCAATATTGCTTGAAGGGCAGTGTAATATAGGTATTTGACCTTAAGCAAGGGCTCACATGCAGGTATTGGGTTCAGGCTGAATTGCTGATGAAAGAAACTGAGCCCAACTGGCATCAAGAACATGTTAAAAGGAGTTTGATTTCCTGTTATTGTTTACAAAAAATAAGTTGTCTGCTATTTGTTTCCTTTAATCCTGCATAGACCCATCTACTCCCGAATGTTTTATATAGATGTGGTTTTATTTTTGCACCAGAAAATTAGTTATTTTTTGATGAAATTCAGCTTTATGTGTTCTTAGTCATTAGATTTTGTTCTTTTCTTGTCCTAGTTAGTAAAATGGTTGGTTTGATTTTCTGCTGTTCACTTATGATAAAGATATTTTATCGTCTTCCATACAGATTATTGGAGAGAGCAACTGCAACGACAAAAAAAAGCAAGGACATGACATTGTGACAACCTCTTTTCACCTGAAATCTGAAGCATAGATGTTCCTCAAACACAGTAAAATTGCTATTAGAATTGCTGGGAACACTCATGGTGCATAAAAACACATGTATTTTCCAGGACTGATACCTAATCCATGAGGTCTTATAGCATCACTTCTAAGTTCATCAATGACTTTACTGTGACAAATCAGAATTGCATTTCTCCAAATATAGTGATGGTTTTGGAGAGAAAAAATGAAGTTATCCAAGCTTTGCAGGTGCAAATGCATAGGTTTTCAGGTGTAACTGCATCCTCACTTGAAGTAGTTCCTGTAGTACTTCCAGACAAGCGTGAACTTGTTCTGACTGTACTGTTAGCAAACTGGAAGCCCTGTAGTTCTAGTCATCATGTTTCTGAAACTGAGCTAAGTCATCTGAGAGTCTGAATATACTGACTCTGGGCTGAGTTAATGCAACCAAGAATCAGCTTGTACCTCTGACAGACTAAACTTATATCTGCCTGGAGAAGGCTGTAGAGTTATCCTTTGATGTATTTCTTAAGGCTTCTTGTGTCAACAACAACCAGGAACATTTTAAAGCTATTCATAATGCTTCCATTGATTTCAGAAATAATAAAATTAAGCCAGTGCTAAAACCAGACTAAATGGTCTTCCCAAATTTGAGAGTTAACCGATACCAGTTCTGTGAATGCAGACTTGGGCTTTGTGCTCCTCATCTGAACTCATCTTAAAGACAGCTAATGACTGGGTTTTACAAATGTACACAAGATCTTAGGCAGTGCTTAAACTAGTCATTTCAGCAAGTGTGTAAAAGCTCAGCTAAACACAAGTCTAAGCTGATTCTGACCTGTGCAAAAACTTACTGACTCCGAAGAGGTAGAAAGTAGGGACATCCCAGCAAATGATCCTGAATATTTGCCACAGAGTCCAGTTTGTTCAGAGTTCAGGGTGGTTGCTTTGATTTATTTTTCTGGCTATTTCTTCCATTTAGTTTGATGCGCTTCTTCAGATTAATATATGTTGCCCTGATGCTACTCTGATGAGCTTTTTCCACATTCTCTTTGAGTCAAAAGTTTTTAAAGGAAAGTGTTTTGGAAAATAACACTTTAAAGTTTAAAAAACTGATTCAAATCCTCCTGAAGATAAAACATTGTTTTTGAGAGTCTAGCTGTTGCTACTGGTTTGGAACAGGGACTATGAAGATGTGTTTCAGAGACCTCAGTGATTTTCTGGTTCAACGATTTCTCCCAAAAAGTGATTATTTAGGAGTAAAATTAGTAAAATTAAGAAATAATTAGTCAAAGTAAAGGTCTTCTGCAAAATGGTGTTGACTGAATTTCCAGAGAAGATTGCCCAGGATTTATCACTGTTTGAGACAAACTGAGATATTTTGCCCTTTGTGGGTAATTGTCTCAGGCTTTCTGTACATACATGTGGACATTGCTGTATAGTGCCTTAATTCTAACCTTGACCCTTAGTGTGCTAGAAAGTGTTTTGGACCTTAGCCTCATGAAATGAAGGCTGGGAAGGTAAATGGTATCTTGAAATGATGCCTTGAAGAAACTGCAGTAGTGTAAGTGCTGCGTTTTCAAAGAGTCTGGATTAAAGTGAGAGCAACGAGGACAAGGTATTGCCTTTTTCAAGGGGTGGTGATATGAATGTGGATTATAAGGGTGTTTTTTTGTATTGAGGGGAGACTCATCCCCTCTCTAGAAAAGCAGAAAGTTCTTGGCTTTGTACTAGCTTGGACTGAAGATCAAAATCCTTGCTCATCTCTGTTGTGCTTGTGTGTGTGTGTGACTGAAGTACATGCTCCTTGATAGTGTTTCCTCGGGCTCTGTCTCCATGAGTTTAGAGCCTGAAATACTGGTTCCTTGCGGGTTTTCCTTAGAAAGGTGTAAAGCCAGAAATGCAACTGACAATTACATTGTAAGATTGTATGCTTAAAAATAATAAAGTAGAACAAGTTCTATTATTTATCCAGTTGGCCAAATTATTTCTTGGCATAATTATTTAGTGATTGTATTTCATGTGATCATTCCATATAGAGAGGGTTATTAATCAGCTTTAAATGTTAGAGGGCTATCACAAAGTAGGTAATCATTAACAGATTTTGGAGATAGATATCCCTGATTTTTAAGCTCCTTTTCAATCCAAACTATTTCATGATTCTATGATGATATCAGTAGAGGGCTAAACCAGACTTTGAAAATGTGCTTGGCTGACTTTCATTTACACTGTAGTACTACCCTGTAACAATGCAGAAGGAAGTGAGGTGCCTCCAAACTCTGTGCAGTAGTGTATGTCCAGTGGTGTGTATGTAGCCCACAGGTGAGAGATTCCCTGTCATTTATGGGTCCAAGGCTAGAGAAATACATAGTTGTCACCCATGTCATTTGTTGGATCACTCTTAACACTTTGTCCCTTATTTGCTTAAGTTATTAATCCTGCATTTACTCTTTGGAGGTTGTAAACGGAACATCTCTCTGAAGTGCAGGGATTCACTTCTAATCCATAGGGCTGGTTTCAGACTCATAGAGGTCCCAGTTGTGGAAAAGGCTTCAGAGGGACAGAGACCCTTCTTTTCAGAGCTTAGGGCTCCCCATAAGCAGTGGGATCTGCCTACATCTATGCAGGTGGAGGATCAAACACTGTGCTGTCTGGAAGAGCTCTCAATGGGAATGACTTGTAGAGGAAGAGAAATATGTGTTTATTTTATATACCTCAGTTGGAGGTTCCTATGTTTTCATGGTAATTTTGGATATAAATTTCTCAGTGCTCATGTAGATAGGAGTTAGTTTTCATTTTAAAGACTCTTTTTATTTCAGGAATTTGTGCTGAAAGTTGTTGAAATGATTGAACATTCAGCTCCTACTTTAATCTACACTTTTTAACTTATCATCTTATGACAATACCCCCATGGCAAAGGATGTTCAGAAGTATTTGCGTGACTTACTTAGAAACTGAATACACTGAGGTAACTGTAATCTCCCCAGTAATTTTGCATCGCACAGGAAGGTATAAAAAAGAAGAACACTTCTGAAATTTTTGGAGATCAGAAAAAAAATCCCAAATAGCAAAACACTGCTACAGAAATGTTTGCAATGGATTATTGTCAAAATATCTGGAAGCTAAATTTCAAACTGACCAAGAAAGTGTTCTTCTGGGCATAATTCTTTTCTGTATGTGACAGCACTAATCCTCCTCTGGTCCTGTGTGAAGACAAACAGTCCTGAGAAAGGCTGTGTCTTAGGAAAAGCGCAGAAATAACCAGTTTATTCTGAGAACAAGTGAGCAAGCCAGAATGGCTTCACTAAGGTGAAATCCTGCCTGACCAATTTGGTAGTCTTCTAGGATGGGGCTACGGAACTGATGGACAGGGGTAGAGCAGCAGATATCATCTACCTGGACTTGTGCAAAGCGTTCAACACTGTCCCACATGACATCCTTGTCTCTAAGTTGGAGAGACATCAGTTTGAGAGGTGGACCACTCGGTGGATAAAGAACTGGCTGGATGGCCGCATGCAAAGAGTTGTGCTCAATGGTTCAATGTGCAGCTGGAGACCAGTAACCAGTGGTGTCCCTCAGGGGTCGGTGTCAGGACAGGTCTTGTTCAACATCTTTATCAGTGACATTGACAGTGGGATTGAGTGCACCCTCAGCAAGTTTGCCAATGACACCAAGCTGGGTGGTTCGGTCGATACACTGGAGGG
>JAOEHX010037051.1:5688-17901 GCA_025448015.1 Bolborhynchus lineola
CCCCCAAGGACTTTCTGCTACATTATCGGGACATGCACACTTCTGGTAGTGAAAGGTCACTTATTAATTCACTCTACAGTACAGTGCTTTGTGAACTTTTCAGATGTAAATTCTGTTGTTACGCTTGTTGGAGAACATGTAACTGGAAAACATAAGCCTGTTTCAACCTAAACCATCAATGCAAAAGGACAAAAAGGAAGGATTCTTTCAAGAAGCATCACTAATTAGGTGGATGATATTAATCACCAAAGGGCTTGATCTGCAAAGTTACTTTGCTTGTAAAATGCTGAAGAGCTTCTACTCAGTGATTCTCAGTGAATCATTTTTTTTCTAAGTATAAGAATTGCAACTTGTGCTCTCAATAAAGATTATTTTGGTTTTATAAAAGGGAGACAAAAACAGGAGAAAAAAGGTCTGCTTATGCAAACTAACAAGTTCAACTGCACTGATTTCCTAGAGGTTGGCTTTAATTCCTTTACTTCAGTGTTGTTTGTTGTTTTTTTTTTTTTCTTGGGGTGGGGGAGAGGAACAGATTACAACAATAATGCTTTGCATTTAAAAGGCAATATACTGAAAATACAAATGTATTTCATTTGCTGAGCTTTCAGTTTTGGACAGAGGCTTTTTTTGTGCAAGACGTATCCCATTAAACCAAAGTGTTTTTAAGCTTCCCCAGAACAACATAATTTCTCTTTTCTGATCTCGTCACCATATTCCTGGGTACAGACTCTAGGTTTAAAGCCAAGACAGGGACTTTTTAATTTCTAGTAAATATCTCAAAAAGGTAAATGCCAAATCAAGCATGTAACATATTTCAAGAACAGCACCAAAAATACATTTTTTTCCTTGGCACAGGAATTAAACAGAACCTATATAAATCAATAAGACACCGCTGTCTAATTCCTTTCCTCATTTTCCTTGATTTGCAGTGTCCTTCAGCATTTGGGTCTGTGCCGTTTCATAATTCTGAATCCTCTTTCCTGGTCACAGCTTCTCTATGGCTTTGATTCCTTTATGAATGTCTTTTGTCTATGTGAGCATTGACATCCTGTTTCTTTGATGTGATTTCCTTCAAGTAAGATCTTTGGCAAAGAAATTGCATCTAGATTGCAGTCAGGCCTAGGCTTTTAACCATGTTCAGGTAACTAAAGAGATAAGAAAATTGGAAAACTATCTTAAAGAAAAGTTAGGTTTGTTCTTTTTTTCTCAGTTGAAGTCTAATCACATTATTAAACCCGATGATGAATGACATGCAAATGCTGTTTTCAAACACTTCAGACCAGGGGCTATACATAGGACTGAGAGTGAAGAAAGGTGATCATAATTCTGCAATCTTCTGGTTGGAATTCAAATGCTGTATGAACTATACAGTTTCATAAATCTTCTTTTCTTTACCACCTAAGACAGGGCCTAAACTCATGCAGGAGAAGTTCTCATAGATCCCTGAAAAATTGCTTGTAAGATCACTTTATGGTGAACAGATTCTACCTCAGTGACGAGGGAGAAAACCAGCTCCTATACTGAGGACACACCTGATTTAGCATAGTAAATGAAAGAGGAATGTACAAAGGAGAGATGTTTCATGCATTAGACTCTGTATGTCTATATTGGCTTGCATGAGATCTCTATGCACACAAGGCAGTAATAATTTAAAATATGTGAACGCACAATCCCTCAGACCCAGTTTAATGTGATTTCTGAAAACCAGTTAAACAACTGATGGTTGTCTTTTCTGCAATTGAATCTCAGTGATTTCATTAGTCTGAACTGATGTTTTTTTGAAACAACACAATTGCTATATTGTTAAACTACTGAAGATTTTTCATTAAAATCAACATGACCTTTTACTTTCTCCTTTTGTGCAAGCATATTTCCATCTTATCATAGCTGAAATTATATAGGGTAGGGAAGCTGTTTTAGCATATAAATGAGTAGCCAGAAGAAAAGGGCTTGGATTCTCTGAATATTTTATACTGCAACAATGCAAATGAATTTTAATTAATTCGATTAATCAGAAATTAGGTATAGGACAACTAATTGTTTTTCACTGGACATGGTAAGTCAGTTTATAACCTTCATTTATGAAGTGTTTTTTTTTCTATTAAAAATTGTGAATTTAAGAGGGGGAGAGAGCTGTGACGTGGGACAAAAGAAAGAAATTTAGAATAACACTGTTTAGCACTGGAAGGCATTAGTTGTTAATGAGCAACAATGGTGAGACCTGGTAAGTAAAGATGGGTGTAAAAACCACCTAGAACATCAACCATTATCATGTGTTGTTTCAAAAAACCCCATCACACCAAAGCTATGAGATGTTGAAGTATGGATGAACTTTTGCGTTCTAGGAACAAAGAAAGATTAAAAGAATGAAAATGGTTGTTATTTTTTAAATAAGATACTATTATTTATGTTAAATTATTATACCTGCTATCACTGAAATTAGAAGACCTTTCCAGTTTGTAAGTACAGAACTAGGTAAACTGCATGTGAGTAAGCAGGAATCTCCCACCTCTCTTTTCATGCTGCTGACCAGCTTCCTGATTTCTGTCTTGCAGGAGCCTTTACTTCACGCATTACTTGGTTATGTCCTGTTGACTTCAAAATATGTCTTTAAAAACCACAATCTAATATCCAGCACCTGCAAAATATTGTGAAGTATTGCGAAGAGTTGTAATGAAAACTGACTGCAAGCGTCATAACAACGGGTGCCATTATTCATAGCCTACAGTTATAAAAAGGTTATGATGTAAACTCGGTGATCATAGATGAAATAAGCCAGCTACAAATGTGAAAATATCCTGAACTTTAGAAGTAATACAACCAAATATAATAAATCTTGCCTGCAAATGTAATAAGACCCTTAACTGAAATGTAATAAAATCTATCAACAGCTGCAGTGTATATGGAACATATTATATAGCTTTACCATGAATTATACCCCCTGCTGTTTATGGACTCTACAGTGTCACGCATTGTCTTCTTCCAGAAAATCAAGTGCTAGGGGACTAAGTGTTTTCCAATTTATATTAAGTATGACAGTGTGTTAATATAAAAATGTTGAGGGTGAAAATGAAATTTTGAATCCAGATGTGCTCCTTCATCATCCTGCTAACATAAGAGAAAGGATGTGGTCTACCACATGTGGCTCAAACACTTCCTCAGCTAGACAAGGTAAGAACCAAAATGGATGCTCTGGGTAACTAATATGTTTCTCTACTGCTAGAAATATAAATAAGTACACAAAGAAAGAAGGAAGTTTGATGAGTGATGCATTGGGGGAAAGTCCAGTCTGCCTGATCTTTATTTTTTCTGCTTTTCTTTTTTGGCTTCTGAAATTTCATTTGCAGATAATATATATCATTTCCTAGCAAGCGTCAGTTGTGACTTCTTTACTGGAGTACCATTCCAACAAATGAACAGGAAGGACTGATGTGGTGTGGATGTCTGGTTGCCATCTGTTTGTGATAATCTCCTGTACCTCTACATTTATGTAGAGGTACATGAGAAATCAGAAATGGCAAAATATTCAGTGCTGTACCTCAGGAGAAACCTAGAGGGTTCTACATTAAAGTTTCCAAGGGAAGATTTTGTTCTTTTATTTGTGTATGAAGGTGACCCAGTCTTCGGTAGTGTTAAATCCTTTGCTATGGAGGACTTAACTCTGTAAGTCATGATGATTTTATACCAACCCATTTGAAACATGAACACTTCCACTGAGAATGCAATGTACACAAATAAAACACTATGTGTTTTCAAAAGCTTTTTATATTATGCCATCTCCAGTCGTGTTACTGTCCCTGATTTCCTTTCTGTCACTTTGTGTTATGGATACAAATACAGTGTCATATGAAAGCAAAATGTTAAGTGTAGTCTCCTGACACTTCCAGCAGCAAATGTCTCACTACAAATATCACAACAAATAAGCCTAACAATGTTATGCCTTAAAACCAAGTTATTAGAGAGCATTTTTGGTAAACTTAATGGTTGATTAATGTATCCTGCATATCCCAAGAAGGTATTAATACCTCCAGTATCTTTCTTTTAAGGTTATGCAAAGAGTATTGCTGCAGCTCTGTAAGCACAGAGGGACAAATTATTTTATAAAATTTTAAATATGAACTTCTACAGAATATTTTCTTTTCTAACAAATAATTATGGGCCTAAACTGCATTATGTACCATTGAATGTGTATTAAGATGTTTATGTAAGTCTGACTGGATCTCAGTAGACAGAATTTGAAATTAGGAAAATAAAACACAGTTATGTTAAGCAGATAAGAAACTATAAAAATTACTTGAGAAATTTACAAATTTGATAGGAAGTTTAAGAAAACTCATTTGTTTTGCAGCTATAAAGTTAATATAATGGTTGCTTGCAAGAAAAGGAGATAAAACATTTTCAGTTGTTTTATGTTTTTTGACAATGCCTTTTAAATGCTGTCATTACCATAGGTCTTGCTTTCATTTGAAGATCCATCTGGATTTAATAACCATTTTAAATTTTATTGTATTTTGATTTTCAATTTGGAGTTGTTGAAGACAAACAACTACTTTACTAAAGTAAGTCCATGTCTATTTATTTCACAAATGGTATTCCAAAATAACTAAATCGCTTGTGAGCAAGTCACATACAGCGCACTGGTTATTTGGATAGTATTTCAATGACAATTGCCCAGTGCTTCTTGTATAGCTCTTAATTTCTAATATAATTTTAACTCTCAAACTTTTAGGTGGTATGAGCTAGGGCTGAGAAGATCTGAGTGTTTTGTTTAAAAAAGCTGAAACATGCACAAAGAGTGGTGGAGACATGAGCTCAGTGAAATCATCTGTGAAAAGTTCAAATTCAAATGTCATGTCCATCTCTACTGTTCTAAGATTATTCTAGTTTTATTGCTCAACAAAGATGTGTCCTGTGTGAGTTGTCAAGATCGTAGTCACGTTTTACCTATCTAGTTAATACCTGACTAGCAATGGACATGGTATGCTGAAATAACAGTGATCTAAACTTCTCAGCCTTGTTTTTGGATGCAATCTAGGAATTATTAAACTTGTTTTGTAGATACATTCATTAACGCATAGAAAGTAAAAGCCATGAAACAAAAATCCACTGAAACCTTTAGACCAGTGACTAATCATTTTCCAAAGACACTGAACAGCTCATTGAAAAGGCTAAAAGTGGCATCCAGAATGTCGATTTCAGTATCCCATATTCCAATAGTAAAATTTCTTTGGGTTAATTTTGCAATTACAGTCCACTGTGTTCATGTGCAGTGGCACACCTTAAACAGTGTAGAACATGGGTGGGAAAAGGGGTCTGCCTCTAGTGTTTGTCTGATACAGAATATTCCCCCCTGGAACAGAACAGGAGCTCCAAAGGTACAGCAATTCCAGCAATGCATTTATTTTCTTCTCATCCAAAGAAACAGAAAAGACACAGCTGCACTACACCACAATGTACTCCAGAAGTTCAGGGGTGTCCTCATGAGATGTCACTTTTTCCTAGAGCTCTCTGAGGAGGTGTAACTACTCACCACTCCTGACTTCCAGCTGACATAAAATGTAGTGGAGCATTAAAAGAAATGCACAGCACCAACATTTCAAACCTTCTTCGTGCCAGAAAATGGAACACCTGCACTGGAGAATAGGAAGTGGATGATTAGAGTCAATTTTTAAGCATGACGCTTTACTGCAGATCCTACAAATGAAAGCCATAAATGAAAGACAATGGCAGTGAAAATCCCTCCAAACCCTATGTTTATGTGACAACTTAGTTATACTCTTTAGTCACCTATTTTTTTGATTGATGTTTTGGTTTTATTTTATAATGAGGTGAAAATATGAAATAATTTAAAGACTTACACCACATGAAACTTTTCGTAAAGATAAATGATACTTAAATACATCCAAAAGAGAGGGATTATGAAAATTCCCTTATGTCAGAGTTTCTGTATTTATTGTCAGTAGTAATTGTTGAAATATTATCGTTCAACATTTAAATTTAAACCAGGAATCCCCAAATACTTTTAACAAAAAAGAATATTCTGAAAAATGAAATTTGGTTATTATCCTTGTCAAAGAATTACACCTCACACGTAATTTTTACCCCACAAGTTAGGAAAAGGGGTGATAATGGCAATCTAATAATGAATTAATGTAGTAAGTGTGAAGTTTTATTAACTTAACAGATATTCACTGGAGACCCATTTCAGCAGAACTGCCATTCTGTAGGTTTTTGTTTGTTTCTTATTCTTAAGGTTACAATGTCTGGGTGTCTGTAGCATGGTGATAATATGAAATTCTTCAATATAGGAAAAGAATATTTGATACATTTCAATTTTGTAATGATTAAAAAAAAGGAAATGATCTTTTGCTTCTAACTGCAAAGGTGTTGTTATTACTAAGTTGATACTTGCTGTGACAGAGAGTAATTATAAAATATTTGTAATTTGTAGTTTTTTTAAAGGATTTAAATATGTCAAATACAGTTGGAGCCTTGTGATGTAGAAAGGAAAATATCTTTGTAAATTTTTCATACTAGTGTTGTTATTGTATGATCATATTCCCTCCTTCAGATGGATAGTGCTAGTTCATGTGAGTGGGACATTTACATTTAAATACTCAGATTATGATGGCAAGTGATTTCTTCCTTCCCTTGCTCTGGCAGTAGCTCTCATAATGTACCAAGTTACTCTATTCAGCAGTTCATTAGTTCTTTATATTTATGTGTGTGTAGGTATTTATATGTGCATATATGCATGTATGTGTATGTAAATATGCACAGCAATACTTACACAAGTGCATATATATATCCAAGCACATTTACATGTTGCTATGGCAGGATACTGCTTTCATCTGAGAAATAAAAAAAAATAAATGCCACCAGAGGGCTCACAAGCTATTTTATTTTTGATGTCAACAGCTGTCTGAACCAATGAGCACTGAGACTTACACCTTTCCTGGGATTTAATCTCCCAGGTTTTTAGTGGTTTTGTGCAGACATCAAGATGTCCAGATTCTAAGGTGAGGGTGCATTATCCGGTCTTCTGACACCAGAATCTTATGTCAATATTACTGTCATTCTTCTGCCAGTAAAAGTGTTCATTCTTAGCCCAGGGAGTTCACTTCTCTGTGGAAAAGCAATTGCTGCCTCAAGTTTAGATGTGCTTAAAGAGTAGAATACTTAAAATATGTTTATAGCCTATATATTGCATGTGCATGCATACAAGTTGATGGACACAGAATATAGACCTGTAATCTGTTTGAAGACAGACATGGCTGGCTGTAGGTACATAAGTTGCCTAAATTAAACAACCTTTTTAAAGAGGTATTAAAATGAAATGCTGCCTTGTGTTTTATGAACTGATTTCATTGCCCAGGTCAGCCACCCCTGCCTTAAGAAATAATTCTAATCACAGAGCTTTTCTGTGGCAGAGAGCTTGATGCTTCTCTAAATCCCTCTTAGGGATGCCTGTGTAGAAGTAGGCTGGCAGCAAAAATGCAAACAATAGTGTATTGACCATATGCTAAAAAGTAGGAACAAGGAAGACTGTATGTAAGAGAATGACAGTTATACAAATAAAAGCCTTAGATTATACGTTTAAGAAAGAAAAGGGAAGCTAAAAAGAGTCCAAAATCAGATAGAACTGACTGTGTATATGCACAGATCAACGGTGGATGTAAACCCCATTCTACATGGCATAACGTGGGAAAGTCTGAGAGATTCCTCTTCATTTGTTGAAATCTAGTCCCAAATTATCTCCAGTCCCTTTATTTGCTCCCCATAACCACCAGCATCCCTCCCTCAGTAGCTCTTATTCTCCCTTCCTTCTCTGTTTTGTTCTTTCCTTGTGATCTCTACCAAAGCTGGCTTTGCTCTTAAACCTCCCTTTGATTTCTCTGCTTCTATAATTCCTTTCCTTCCCTCTTTGTTTTCATTCTCTTTGCTTGATGCCAGAGCCTGTATTTTCAATTCTTCCCACCCTTGTGCTCTCAGCTCCTCACTCCCCTCAGTGCTCTCCACCTGACTAATCCCCAGTACTGGCTCCTTACCAAAAACACTACTTCCACTTCTGTTCTCATGCTGTCAGACACATCTGGAATAAACTCACTTCCTCAGTTTAAACATAATTCTCTTATCTGAGCTTGACTAAAGATTTTTACTTCTTTTCCTGATGAACTCTTAAGCTGCAAATTCCCTATCATTGCTTTCTACCTTATAGTTCACTCTAAGGTCCTCTGACCTCAGTGCTCTGTCACTTTCTACACATTTCCCTCCGCCCCCCCACCGGCTTAATCTTTCCCACCTCCTCCTTCAGCCAATGTCTTACTCTGTGTCTATGCTCCATATGGCCACAGTTATCTGTAACTAAGGACCCACAAACCACATAGTGCAGGAGAGCTGAGCTACTTGACATCATTGCTCCCTTTATGACAGTTGCAGAGCACCATCTAGAATACAGGATGCCATTCCAGATCCCATGAAACACTAGTGTCCCAAAAAGGCGCTCCTTATATAGCACGCAGAAAAGCCGCAGGTAATTTCTGTGATACTGCCCTCTTTTGTAAACCCTCTGCAAGATTCGAGCGTGCAGTGTCCTTCAACACATTAGTGAATTCTGCTTAGCGATAGAATCCAGTGGTCAGTTACTAGGAACTCTAAATAACGAATAGATACAACTATTAACCCAAGAATGACATTTGATTCCGTTAGCACTTTCAGTAGGCTTAATTAGCCATTAGGAATGAAAAAAAACCTCTATACGAATATTCCTGTTCAGTTATCTTTAAACATTCTGTTTCCATCTGTTTTTCTTTTACAGCAGACATAACAAGAAGGGCTTAAAACTCCCTTTTATTAAGACAATGTAATTGAAACCACTTCAAAGAAAGAGTTAGGAAAATATAAACTGGATCATGACCATTGACTGTAATTTCATTTGAGTTGAAAGGCAGTTGAATAGACATTACTCAACCCTAGCAACCGATTTTACTATTTTAATTTATTAATTTTAAACTGATTTTGTTTATTTCAGATTACTTGGTTTCCATAAATACTTTTGTTCACAATGTAATAATTTTCACAGGAACTGAATATATGAAGTTGTTTTTCTAAATATCCATGGTATTTGAAGGCACTTTGGTACTGTGGATTCTTGCTATTTAAGTTTTTTACACCTCCCAGTGAAAACAAAAACATTGATCCAGGGAAGAATAATACATGATTGGGAGGAAAAGTATTGAACACATTTAGAGCTGAATAGCTATATGAAGCAATAAATATTGATTTCACTTGTTTTGTCTTCAATGGGAGATATATTTATTTCTTTTCTTCCAAAAATGATTGTATCTTTAATCTAAATTTTCACAGTGTTTGTGACAACTAAATCTTCCATGAGGTTTCTGTCGAGCTGCTATTCTTATTTTGTACCAGTTAATTTTTGCATGTAGTTCTGGTTAAAACTATGGTCTTTGTTTATGTGCTATGGTAGTATTTATTTAAAATCATCACTTATGAACAGAAAAGAGGAAAAAAAATTGCAACCTAGGGAGAGAAAGGGTTTTTTTTTTAAATTTGGAGTTAGTCCAATTTTAGCTGTTCTCCATGTTGAAATTAAATTATACTAGATGTGAAAAAATACTGATTAAGGAAGGCTAAGTACGTGCAAATGTTCTTCACCAGGGCTACTTTACTTCAAACATCATGCAGTAATCAATTTGCTGTTGTTTTTTAATGTTATGTTTATTAAGGGTTATGTTCTAGCATGACTAAAATCACTTCAGCAGCCAAGTATTACACCAAAAATCCACTTGGCATATGCAAGATGGATGCACGAGCTAGTAGGAGCAAGTAAAGAAAGCTGTAGAAAAGAAAGTGGAGTTAAAGTCGCAGCACATGGCCTGCATTGGGTGATACTCAGCTAACAGTAAAATGTGTAATAGTAATTTGCTGGTCTGATCCCTTAGATTAATTTCTTAATCCTTTGCTTTTTTTTCAGATGGATCTTGTGATCTCTGGAGCTCAATGTGTTGAAAATACACAATTTATTCAGTCAGTTGTTTAAGATACTGCTAGATACAAGAACATTGTCATGGCAGAGTCAGTTCAAAGCTTAAGCTCCTTTGTTTATGCCGCATCTTGGCTGAGTTGGTTAGCCCACTGAACTTCCAGCATGACCTATGATATTGCCTGTTTGCTTTTTAGGTCCACCAAAAATGCTAAGGCACATTTTCACCATGTTGATATGCCCTTTTACATCAAATTGCATTGATGTGGTAGAGCAAAGTTCCAAGGGTAAACATCAGTATAGATAAGAACAGAAACTGGAGAATGACATAAAATTGCATAGAGGAGATTAACATACATAGGACATGACAATGGTCACTGGTACATTTACCAGAGGGCTTCCTTTTTCTTTCCATTGCATTACTGCTTCTTGTGGCATGTCCTTTCTGTCATTTGGCTGGGAGGCAGCCATAACCCCAAGGCAGCTGCTTGTCAGTCTAAGGGTCTATGTCCAGCTCAATAGTCATCAAGTGATAAGCAGCACTGCATTTTAAGCCTAACTAAAACACTTCCAGAGCCCACACTTCCATAAAATACTTTTTCTCCATATATATAACATATTACTATAAGGAAATCTCATAATGAAGAATTTGATTTTTGTATATGCTTATAGGTGCACTAGAAACCATTTTGTTAGTGAATAAATAAGAAAAAATACGACTGAAAAAATAGTAGTAGTCCAGGCCTTTCAGGCTATAAGTGTTTTTAGTGCCATTTGTATACTTTTTAAGATAACGACTAAATATTTCTCAAAATCTTTTCCAGTGCTCATTTTGTTAACCTTGGTATCACCAGGTTACTTTTCTTTAGAGGAAGAAATCACACTTTAATTAGTAACCAATCATACAGAGAATTCTACTGCCAGAGAATTCTACTGCCAAAGAATTCTGAAAACAGTGTAATAGAGTGATTTGACAATGTAAGTTTTAAAAATTTACCTGAATTCAGACTTTCCACTGAATTAGTTCTATTTGCCACTTCCCTTGGAAATTGAACTGTGGAATGGATTCCTCCTGGCTGCATCTTTCAAATATCATATATTATTTTTGCATCTTGGGATCCACTACTACAACCACTGGGAAAAGAGATTCCAAGTCTTTAATTTAAAATGTAAATTTAAATTACATCTTCATTAATACTTAAACATCTGTCAGCCTCTTCCAATTAATTTCACTTCTGATGGTGAATTTGATCACAGTTTGTGATTTGTGTAATTTGCGAAGAGTACTTTTGTCATTCCTGCATGCTTACAAACTTGACTGATTCGCAGACATTCCAAACTTTAGTATTTCCTCTGAATGCTTTGAGTAATGACAGTGTTTCGGGATTTAGACTGTAAACTCCCTAGTTTACAAGGCTGGTTGGAGTTTCACATTTAGGTAGTGTATAACTCCAGTAGGCCCTCTTCGGATATTTCAGGCATGATCAAAAGGGAAATATTAATACTACTTGCTGCTTGCAGCATGACCTAAGGATATGATAACAGATCCAATGCCCTACTGGGTTAGAACAGCAATCTGTGTAGCTCAGTGCTCTGTTTCCAGACATGGCAGCACGCAATTCTATTTGGGGAGAGCATGTGAGTTTGGCTACTATCTACAGTGCATCCTTTCCTTCCAGCCCCAGCCCCTTTAATTGGTGGTTTAAAGGTCATAGAGCATACCTTCTGTTGTTTGCTTTAGTGTCCTTCTCTCTGTTGGTTTCAACTCCTTCCAAAACCTGCAGTGGAAACAACTTCTACAAGTTCAACAGCAGTGGCACAAGGAAGTATGTTCCTTTAGCCTCTTGTAAATTAACCTGTTAGTTTAACTGAGCACTGGTCAGTTCTACTATTATGGGCTTCAATGAGTAACAGTTTCATATTTGCCTCATTCATGACTCCTGCACCGGCTGATGACATTCTGATGCTGATTGTATAAATCCTAAGGTAGGAAATTACAGTACAGTGTTCATGTAGCCCAGCAATGTCTCTTCCCCTAATCTAGCAGCTCAGTACCTAGAATCATAGAATCATAGAACAGTAAAGGTTGGAAAGGATCTCAAGATCATCTAGTTCCAACACCCCTGCCATGGCCAGGGACACCTCCCACTAAACCATATCACCCAAGGCTATGTCCAACCTGGCCTTGAGCACTGCCAGGGATGGAGCAT
>JAOEHX010037052.1:0-11450 GCA_025448015.1 Bolborhynchus lineola
TCTCAAAGAACTTACAAGCATATTAAATATATATATATGTTTATATATATATATATATATATATATATATATATAAGTTTTTCCTTGTTTCTAAAGCAACAAGAGTTGGTATTTGGTTTGCATGTTTATTTCGTAGCATCACATCTGGTCGCAGTTCAGGACCTTGCATTAAGATACTAAAACAGAGAAGATTGCATTAAAGTGTTTTATGCTGTAGTGTTATTAAAAGTGCATGAAGTGTATTTAGATACCTAGCTTCAGCATTTGCAAGTCTGGATTAAAACCTTCAAATGAATGTAAATTTTAGGAGAGGAATAAGATTCTGCTCATGTAAGATTTCCTGGGGGTTAATATTTGAGTGTCATTTTAAAGTCTGTTCATTCCAGAGCAATATTTGCTAGTCAGTATTCATGTAAGAGGAAGTAGCACAGCGTCCCAGGATTAATGTGTCATTAGAGCTGTAGGTCTAAGCAAGCATGGTTGTCTTCATCCCCTGAACTGATCATGTTAGATGCTTTCCAGTATAAACTCTCCAGAAGCTGAATTCTGGACTGTTTCAGCTCAGAAGTGCAAATGGTCATGAAAATAACCCCATTTTTCAGGCACTTTTATCTCCAATATAGCCTATAGCTGCAAGTGTATTTTAATGGCCTAAATGTTCAAAAGCTGCTACTGCACCCCGCTGAGAGGCAGTAGCATTGTGAGACGCACTAACCCAATTGCTCGTGACTGTGTTAACACACCTATCGTTTCTCTTTTGATCTTGTACAGCTTATTTGAGACAAAATTAATTAATTCAAAACCAACCCAGCCAGGGGTAGCAGCCTCTGCTGCTATTCAACAAGTCCCAAGTGAATGTTCTTACGAGGGCATCTCGCTTCCTCTGTAGCATTCCATGGCCTGCAGAAGAGTCAGGATTAAAGTAGATGTACGAGTGTTCAGAGGAAGCACCTTAAGGAAAGGGAAGTACCATGTTATGAAGCCCATGACTCTTCATCAGAGTAATGGGGGTGCCTGTCCATAGGTGGACTAGTTTAGCAGCATTCCCAACTTGGGAGATTTTGTAGGTGGCATCCCAAGAGTTGCAAAGGTTTGTGTGGAGCACCAGGGATGATGTTAGAACATGACAGTTGGAGGTCAGACTTAAAAGGGGGGGTTTAAGCACTTCTGCAGTCCTTGTGATTGTAGAGTGAGGTTTGAATGGATGAGTTGAGTGTGTCCTGAAAACAAGAATTGAACTGGAATCATAGGGCTTAGGTTGCAAGGGACCTTGGGGTGTCCCAGATCTGACCTCCTGCTCAGAACAGGACAGCAATATGCTCAGAGCATGTTGCTCAGGGCTGCATCGGGGTGGATGAAGCCTGCACAACCTTCCTGGTTGTCTGGATCCACTGAGGTGGCTCCCAAGGTATTTCTTTGATAAAATCTCATTACTGGAACCAGTATCATTGAGATTTGGACCTCATTCTTGCACACTTAAGTTTGGCAATAGCTTCAGCCATCTGTTCAGGCTTAATGCTAGCCAGAGGATCCAGCACTGTGAGATCACGCCATCATATTTGTTTTTCATTTAAATACTAATAGCTGGTTTCAGCTGCATAGCAAAAAGGTGGATTAATCTTATCCTTGATTTTTGACAGAGAAACTGATGAGAGAGGCCGTAATTAGATTCCTTTGGAGTTTTATGAAAATGAATCTGTAGTAAATTAATTTTTCAGTGACTCTTCATCTGTTTTGCATAGTAAAAAGAAAAAAGCTTCTGAATGAATGCCTCCACCATCTCATTAGGATTTCTCTCTGCTCCAGATTTACAGGAGTGTAATTAACTGCACTTGCCAATGTGGAGATTAGAGAGGAAGCCCCTTTTCCAGGCCATTCCAGGCACTCATCCGAATTGTGTCCAGAATTTGGTTTCTGTGGGCCCTGAATGAGCTGTATCTGGAAGAGGAGAGAACTGCAGTTCTGCTTTCTGGCTGGCTGTGATTCCTCCCCCGAGAAAGCTCTGGCCGAGCTCACTGAGCAGGTGATGGACGATGTACGTCAGGGGCTGCGTCTGTTGAACGGATGCTCTGCTCTTCTGTAACCTGAGCAGAGCCTTTTGCCTTTCTGTTCCTTTCCTCCGAGTGACTTCTGGGAAGACCTTCCCAAAGAAAGGTTTCAAGTCTATCATAAAACACATATAGTCTGTTCAAAAATAATTGCATTTCTAGGCTAGCGTCTTTCTTTTCCTGATATTCTGTGTGTGCTCCGCTAAAATCGCATGCTTTGGAAGCCTTCAGTGACACACATTGACAGCCTGAAACAGGCAGGCTGGGTCGTTTATGTAGTACTTGTTAGCAGGACAGCCTGAACCCTGAAGGCTCTTCTGTATAGCTTATCTCATATTAAAACTGCAGCTTGGCTTACCGACACCCTGGGTGCAATCCTAGCTCTGTTACTGTTCTGTTACTGATTTAAATGGGTCAGATTTTCACTTTGGATACTGAAGCGTGTTAACCATCCCATTGCAAAAATACGCCCTTTTTCTGGATGAAGACTTACCCAAGAGGGGGTTTTCTTCCTCTTCCTTAAAAATAATCCTCATTTCTGCTGTAGGATGAAGTCAGCCATGGTTATCTTTAAACTTGGTGGTGTCATGTAGCAAATGGTCAGCTAAATTTGAAATCCATTTCTTGGCATGAAATCCAGCAGAAGTATTTGTAAGATAAAAATGCAGTTACAGCTGATTTAATTCTCTCCTGCAAACTAGGACACAAGTTCATGATTGAAACCTTTATTTTTAGATGATAGCATTTCAGTACTTCTGTTCAGAGATGAATAAACGGCTTGTAGTAATAAAAGAAAGTGACTTATTTGATAGACATTGACGCTGCATCACCAACCCCCCCGGGGTTGTTGCTGATTCTCAATGGTTGTTCAGCCCATGTTTATCACAAGCTGTCAGCTGCTGGGAAGGATGGCATCTCCTGTTAGGAGAAAGCTAACAGGCGGAGGTTTTAGAGGCCAGTTCAGCATTGGCAGCATTTACAGTTACACCAGGTAGCTTGGCATTTAATTTTCATGAAGGACGCAGCATTGACTGACTCTGTGGGTTTCACAATAGGTTATTTTGTGTAAAATAGTGGTAAAGAAGGCATAGATACGTGAGAGCCCATCTTTGTGTAGGTCAGTTGATGCCACTTAATCTACAGAAAAGCAAACCACAATAAAATCAGGTAGCTGGTACAGGATTTCTTAAGCAGAGTTGAGGGGTTTGTGTGGGATTCAGTTCACTTAACTTGACTGTCTTGGAATTAGAAGACTAGTGCAAGATAATTAGGCAGCTTCTATAAGTACTGGGGAAAGAGAAGGAAAAAGAGAGGGGGAGAAGGAGAGATCTCCAGAGGTTCGCTGTCCTGTGCTGGGTGTTCTGTCTCCCATAACTTGGAGAATATTCAACAAGAAGTTTGGAGGAGATAGCAAATTGTCAAACAGCCAACTACTGTCATTTCTTCCCATTTTATGGAATTGCTTTCCCGTTTTCTGAGCAGCGCAGTGGAACGTGCTTCCTTCCTGCCACCAGCTAATAGAATAAATCGACCTCTCTTTAGGTCTCTTTGTAAGTCCCAGTGTGAGCAGTAACCGGACCAGGCCAGACAAGCAGTTTGTGTACACAGGGTCTGTTAATGATGGGTTTTATCTCTTTCCTGCGCAGTACTGTGTATGGACCGATGGGCTGAACGCCCTCCTTGGGAAGGATATGTTGAGTGACCTAACGCGGAACGACTTAGACACGCTGCTCAGCATGGAGATAAAGCTGCGCCTCCTTGACTTGGAAAACATACAGATCCCAGATGCTCCCCCACCCATCCCAAAGGAGCCCAGCAACTACGACTTTGTTTATGACTGTAACTGAGGCTGCCGCAGAAAGTGGCTTCGAAACTGGAAATATTATAACTGGAGAGATATTAAAAATAAAAAAAGAAGAGTGTGAGGGAAAAACAAGAAACCCAATTGTGCACCTTGGATTTTGGCTTTGGGGAGGGGTGTAGGAACGCTTGCATTCCTCCCTGCTCCCTGCATCCCTTCCATCCCCGTTCCCATCTTCCCCAGTGCTCATCCAAATCCACATTGCTTTAATTAACTCATAGTTGCAGGCCATCGGCCTTGCTTAAGGCAAAGACTTGCCACTAAGGAGCACCCTCCCGAGGACTTTTTTTACGTTTTTAATACTGGAATAGACATTCTTAAACTGAAGGACGCTGTTACCGAGCTGCATGCCTGTGACACCCACTTGGCAGGGCAGAGGCTTTAACTGGAAGGCGGAGGGAGATAGGGAGCAGAAGCAGCTCCTGTAAGCAGAAGATTTCCCCAGACACTCCCCAAGAGTCTTCTCACAACCGAGTCCAACGCGATGATGAAGTTCGTTAACTGCTTCCCCATGCTTGCATCGCGCGGCGCCGTCATGACTCTTCCCCCCGCCATCTCGACGCTTGCCACCAGCCGTGGCCCAGCCGACGGGCTCCCCAGCGGGAAGACCGCCGGTGTTTGCTGTACCATAGGCTGCAATGCGCTTCTTTTCCTCCCAGCTCTTAAATAGCCCCACACTAGCAGGTCGCTCACAGCAGCCGTGTCAGGAAGCCACCAGTGTGTCGCGTCCCTCTGGCATTCCCTAAGCCTCGGTTGCCTCTCAAATTGGCTTGTTGCTATTTGAAGTGATAGTTCTTTTCTCGGTCCAGAGTTCAGCAGTACTCTCCACAGGTGAATTACAACTGCCGGACCCCAGGTTTACATTGTTCTCATTGCTACAGTGTTAGAAATTTGCAAGGGATTATCTTGGTTTTGTACGGGTTCTAATTCTTTTGTTTTGTTTTGTTTTGCCAAACCTATTTAATGAAACCCAATTCCATTGTGAGTACTTCCGGAGGACGATCTTTTTACTTAATTTCCATTTGGAACATTTGCCCTGTTGGGGAGAAAAAAAATTAATAGTATTTCCCTTCAACTTCACTGTTGAATAAAAATCTGAGTTGTGACGATTCTTGGAACTCTGTTTTTCTTCTGAAGTTGTCTTTTAATCTCTGTGGTTCCCAGAAGTGTTTGGTACAAAGAGGAGGGGGAGAGGCGGAACCTTTCTTATCTGCGTCAGATTTGATTTACTCATTTGTTTGTGGTGACAAGGATGAGATGCATCCAGCATTCTCCATTGCCATGGGTGCATGAGCCTTCCTGTGCGAAGGACCCTTTGTGAAGTCTGAAACCTCAGCACACTGATGTGCTCGTGGTCAGTTTAAGGCTGCTGCCTTTACCATGCTTGCTGGAGTAGCTGTCTGCCTGTACCTCCTCTGTTGGGAGCGTTTCTGGCTGCGGCAGGTTGGTATCGGGGACGGTTGTGCTTTGTGGGATGCATTCCCTCGCTCCTCATGTTCCTGTAGGTATTTCTCTAAGCTCAGTATCTCTGGCTCCAAAACTGATGGGTCTAGACCTAGAGGAACCCAGCAGCCCTTTCCCTCCCATCACATGCGCTGAAGACAGACGTTTATTTGCCGAGTTCCTCTCCTCTTGGACCCTGCTGAAAAAGACTGCAAAGAGGTTTTACCAGAGCCTGTGCTCGTGAGAAACCTGGAGGGTGTTTCCAGTTCAGAGAGGTGCGGAAGACTCCATGCAGCTGGCTCTGAGCTCTCTCCATCCTGGCTGACCTCGCACCAGGTGAGGAGAGGAATTACGTCCTGCAGGTACAGAGTGAGGGCGGATGGGAAGAATGGCGTATGAATTCAAGCATGAGGGTCCTGAGGAAGGTGCCTTCCTGTTGCTGTGTTCACAGTGGTTTATGATGCCTTGATCTAACAGCAGATGTAAGTTGGTTTAGGTGGTAATGGATGGTAAAGTAAGGAAAAAAGAGACTCTTGAGTTGAACACTTGAGTAGGAAGAGACAGTGGACTGTGGCTTGAGAGAAGATTCAGTCTGAATGAGAATAGGGAGTGTGAGATGGTTTTGTTCTCTAGAGCCTTGTCCTTGATTATAGCAAAGGTGGTCATAGAATCATAGAATAGTTTGGGTTGGAAAGGACCTTAAGATCATCCAGTTCCAGCCCCCCTGCCATGGGCAGGACAGGAATGAGTGGAAGCACAGTCACTGTGTGCCACAGAGGTTTTTGGAGCGGTTCTGGGCCTGGGGCGTGAAGGTAGGAACACACTTCTTTACAAAGCACCGATGCTGCCTCTTGCCTGCGTGAAGAGAGGACTCAGAGAACCTGGGTTGTTTTATTAATCTCCCTGACCGAGCTAATGGCTGTGCATAACCTTTGCTTTTCATTTGCAGACTGCAGAGCTGCTGCTTCAGCTGGGCACTGCTGTTGTCAAAAGGAGCACCTTTCACTCCTAAGTGATGAGAGCTACTGGCTCAGTGGCACTCCGGTGCCGTGGTCTTCGCAGGCGTCTGCGCGAGCATCAGGAATGAGCAAACAAAAGCCCTCCTCGGCCAGCTCGAGCACAGGGGAAAGGTTAGACCTGCCTCCCCTGCTAAGGTGAGTGCCCCAGTTTGCACAGCAAGAGCCCAGGGGAGGTGGTGGGAGAAGAGCTGGTGAGCCAGCGCTCTCTTCTTCCCAGCGTCTCATGCTCGTCCACATTGCACTGAGGCACATTGACAGCACTCAGGAATTGTGGGGCTCGTGGCCATCAATCCCTGGCAGCCGCCTCGCTCCTTACACCCCTCAGGCTTCATGCAAGCAGGAGACAGGGCCGAGCAGCCTCTCTCCTGCCCTGGAACTCTGCAGCCCGACCCTGGGGTCCAGGCCCGGGGGTGGATGGATGGATGGATGCTGTGGCACTGCCGCATGGCCCTGGCTCACCCCTTCCTGCAGCCACCCCACAGGAGCCCATCTCCCCACGTGGCCCAGCTCTTAGTATATGTTCTGCATCGTGTGGGATGGTCTCGTGAGCAGGCATGTTAAATCTGGCTCTGCCCACATGTCCCACCCTGCCATAAGAAAGAGGAGGCTCGGGAGATACGTTGGCATGATAGCCTGTGCAGCTATTTTAACAGCAGCTCCCACAGCAACACAAGGGGCCGTGGTGCAAACAAGCATCCTGCCTTCAGTTTCTGGAGCTGTCACACAGGCTCGTTGCACCATAATGAAATTAACAAAGAAAGAATGTCTTCAATGATGTTCAACAAGTATCCCGCTGCTTCCCATTCGTTTTATAAGGGGAGAAAAAGAGAGTGCAAATGGCAAATTCATTTGCTCACGCTGTTGTGTGTTCCGGAAAAGCTTTTAAAGCTTCACATTCAAGGAGCTGCAGCAGGAGAAAAAAATTGCTTTTGAAGTTTGTGTAATTCCAAAACGTTAAGTGGGTAATTGCTTGTAAAAGCCATGAAGGGGGGAGAGGGAACAGAAAAGAATAATCAGACTAATTTTAGCTCCTGGTTTTGAAATGACTTTGCTTTTGGAAGTGGATGTATTCTTTTACCAGAAAACTTGAATCAAGAAAAATGTGTCTCTTCTTCAGTCAGCTGCTTGTAAGGCCAAGGAAAAGAGCAGCAGTGCTAAGTAATGCTGCACAGAACAGGCTGTGTGTCAGGGAAGGAGCTCGCCCTCTCGGGGCTTTCTTTACTGCTTCTCAGTATAAACTCCTTTTTCAGTATAGAGTTCCTTTATTGGACCTTACAACTTGCAGGGAAAACAAGGTTCTCTTGCAAGGAGGCAGGTAGTGATGACTCTCTCTCGGGTTGCAAAATGACCATGCAAGATCCTGCTTGTCTGTGAAATCCTCCCATGTCTTGGTGCCCTACCCAGTGTTGCGTCTTGCTTGCAGGGTGTTTGTTACCGATGCTTCCGTCCCATCAGTTGTCCCCAGTAACGCAGACATGTCTCTGTGGGAATGGAAAGGCTTTGGGAATCTGGTGGGATCCACTGCCCAGAATAAACCCCTGTCTTCGCTTACCAGAGGGAGAGGTGAAAGAGAGGAGAAGCGAAACCCCCTCCTGGCAGGAGGCAGGAGGGGGATAGGTGTGAAGTGTTCCTGGACATCAGTCTGCCTTCTGGGGGCTTGTCATTGCGTTGCACTGCAGTGATCAGAGGTGGCTGCAGTGCATGCAGCTCTGTGGTGGTGCGAGCTGTTAATCCTGAGCAATAACCAGCAATGGATGATGTTAGGAGTAGGAGGACACTGTTTTACTGCCATATCCCCCCCACCCCCTTTTGCTGCTGCACTGACAAGTCGATGTCATCAGCTTCACTGTCATATGAAAGTCGTTCACCTAAGGAGTGTAAGAGAGTGAATGTGAGATTTTTATCCCTTTCTTGTTTGGTTCTTCTTGAGAGTTAAAAAATAGAATAGAATAAATCTGGCCCTTACTGACCTGGAGCTGACTTAGCTGTCAGAAGCAAAGCTGGAATACTTAAACACTTGATATAAGCAAAGAGCCCTTCCCCTTGCAGCAGCATCAAGGAGCTGGAAGTGAAAAGGATTTCCCTTCAGACATAATTCCATATTCTCTGCATGCTGCTGATGGTAAAACCCCTGCAAAGTCTGGAAGACGTTTGTAGGACAGAGTTTTTGTCACTTACTGCTGGCTGAGCTGTCATTGCTTTTCCCAGAGCTTGCTAAATCAGGATGCGACTCAGCCAGTGCCCCCGCCCCCCCCAGATGATAACTGTGTTTGAATATTAAACATCCACATGGCTTACACAAGTTCCCTTATTAACAAAGCCCTTGCCCATGAAGCAGAAGGGGCTTGATTTCACTTTGAGGAATAGGCACCTACGTTTAGGTGGGTGCTGGTGGGCTTTGCTGGTTCAGGGCCTATGCGAGCAGAAAGGGAATTTTACCCGTCAGTGAGCTTTCACTCTGTGCTGGGAGGTGATGCAAGTAATGGCTTTTCTGTCTGGTGTGTAATTGGATTGGGTACCACTGGTTACTTCAGGAGACTGAACAAGATGCTGCCTGATGAGTCAACATCGCTCCAGCTGCCTTGAACATCTCTGGGACTTGCACAGAGGTAAAAGGATTGAAATAGGAACCCTTTTTGTATGAAACTTGAGAGGAGAACGGTGGCAAAAGCACAGGTTTGATAGGGCAGGGCTGGGTGTAAAATGGATGTTGGAAGAGCCATGACTTTCTGTATCAAGGTGATTGCAAAGTGCTGATGCAAGGAGCACTGTCCTGCAGCAGCCTCCTGAGGGCAAGGTTAAACAGACCTGGAGACGGTTCCGAACTCATTTAGTAACACAGATTTACGTTTTTGTTTTCACTTCCAGCTGGGAGGCTTTGGAGGTCCCTAAAGAGCAGAGCTGGTCTGGTGATGCTGAGCTTGTGAGGCACGCAGGGCAAAGGAAGCATTCCATTTGCATCCTTCTCCCGGAGAAGAAGTTGCAATTGGATGGAAATGGAGGAGTTTTCTGAACTGATGTGTTTTTCCATCAGGGAATGTCTCAGCTTCACTGTAGGCACCTTGTGAGTGTTGCTGTGCAGAGAACAGTGACTGTTGTGGTTTAATGCTGTCTTGGAAGAGCAAAACATCCTCCTCACACTGGGAGGATCACCCAACCCCTCCCTCATCCCATTTGCCTCTTGGTTATAGACTATTTCCTATAAGACATGAAGAGAGGAGGGGGCTTTTCTTCTCTCAAGGAACAAAGGACAGGACAGGACAAGAGGAAATGGCCTCAGCTGCACCAGGGCAGGGTGAGATGGAGCGGAGGAACAACTCCTTCCCCAGAGGGTGCTCAGGCATTGGAACTGCCCTGGGCAGTGCTGGAGTCACTGTCCCTGGAAGTGTTCACACACTGTGGAGAGGAGGCCTCGGTGCCATGGGTCAGTGGTGGCCTTGGCAGTGCTGGGAAGCAGTGGGACTTGGTGATCTTGAAGGTCTTTTCCAACCGAGCTGATTCTGTGATTCTATGGGACACTCACAAAGCTGGGGGACCCAGGGCTGCCTGTTCCAAGCAGGATGCTGGCCTGGAGTTTCAGCCTGGGGGGGGTATGGCCACAAGGCAGCAGTGCATATAGAGGGTGGGAGGGAATAAGAGACCCCTAGTATAATTTTTCCAAGGGATGCAGCCAAGGGCAGGCTTTATTTCCCGTGATGCTTAAGGATCTGTCTTGAATGACTTTATTTCGACTGCCATTAGAGGATTTTGCAGCCTGATTGAGCACCGCAGTTAAACTCTCCCTTGATGAAACCTCGTGAGTCTAATTTTAATCTTGCAGGCAACATAGTGTTCAGCCTAAACTGATTATGTTTTGGGTTGTCGTGAGGGGGAGGGAGTCTGCTTGTCTTTTGTTTAATAAGCAGCAGCATGTTTTCACAAGGACGTCTGTATCCTCTCAGTCTCTCTTGAAACGCCTCAGATTTAATATCCCCTTCCACCCACCTTCCCCAAGGGGCAAAGGCACCCCAGAGATCTTGGCCATCCCATGTGCACGTGGGAGGCTGAGCCTGTGGGAATTCATTCCCTGCCAATCAGCAGGGAGTTTGTGTGCAGGGGTAGTCTTGGAAGGAGTCGGGGAAAATCCTGTAGGAATGTGCCAGGCTTCAAAACCAGTGGATTCTCTGCAGATGCTTGAAATGAGGACACTGAGGATGGAGACCTCAGAGCAGCCTGCCTGTGCCCGAAGGGGGCCTACAAGGGTGCTGGAGAGGGGCTCTTCATCAGGAGCGTTGCAATAGGACGGGGGTGGTGGGTTCAAACTGAAGCAGGGAAGTTCAGGTTGGAGATGAGGAAAAGTTCTTTACTGTGATGGTGCTGAGGCACTGGCGCAGGGAGCCCAAGGAAGTGCTCAAGGCCGGGTTGGACAGAGCCTTGGGTGACATGGCCTAGTGTAGGTGTCCCTGCCTGTAGCAGGGGGTTGGAACTGGTGATCCTAAGGTCTCTCCCAGCCCAAACCATTCTGTGATCCCGTGTGGGTGTCTTGTGCGAAGCTACTGCCTGCTTGCATCTTTCCCAGAGGAAAGTGGCTCACGCATGGGTCTTCCCAGGGCACAGCTCTCCCCTTCCTCCCGAGGCAGCAGAAGCCTGGTGCATTTGGAAATCTTGGAGATGTGAGCAGGGAAACATGCGAAAGGTTTCTCTGCCAGGAGTATGACATTTAAAGAGTGCCAGTGGGATCGTTTTGGCTGGTTTTCACCCGCGCCGGTCGCTCCGCACATGCTGCTTGACTCACGGTACCCTCTGTCAGTCCCCAGCGTTCTCCAGAGCTCTGGGTTCCTCCTTCCTGTTCCCAGCCCAGGGTGGGCACAGTGACACCTTGCACCTCTCCACCATTTCATCTGTCTCAAATAGTCTAAGTGCAACCAGCTTTTGTATTAACATCCATCACACAGAATCCAGCCTGGTTTGGGCTGGAAGGGAACTTAAGGCTCCTCCAGCTCCAACCCTGCCACGGGCAGGAACACCTTCCACTGGAGCAGGGTGCTCCAAGCCCTGTGTCCAACCTGGCCTTGAACACTGCAGGGATGGGGCAGCCAC
>JAOEHX010037054.1:3134-17098 GCA_025448015.1 Bolborhynchus lineola
AATAAAGATCCCCACTCCCAAAAGGGTCTGTACACATACAGCCTAAGAAACTGTTTCCATTGTGATATCAATTACTACGTTATCTAAGTGATAGATGGTCTGGAAATGTTAGTATTGTCATTATAGAGATACAAAACAGGAGTGTGAGAAGGTAGGCATCCTAATTTGACAAAGAAAATCAGCAAAAGCCAAGGCCTCCAGGGTACCTTTCAACCTATACCTATGCCAGAGGTAGCCACAGGGGTGAGTAAATACAAGAAAGGGACAGATCTTCCTATATACTTTGACCAGCTGAGAACTATATTTTCACTTCTTCTCCACAGTCTCCATTTGCCCTCCTTAGGATTTGGGGCTCCAACACAGAGATGGAGACTGAATACTTCAGTACCAAGCAATATTCCAAATCGTGCCTTTTTGCAGTCATTCAGGGGGCTCACCTAGGAGAGCTTAATTTAAACCACATGTTGGGGTTTTTTTTATGCCTCATCTTGTAAAATTCAGCAACATGGCATATAGGAATTAGTTAAAAATGACTTGTGGTTTCATCATTTTGTGAGCTCCACGATGTTTTGATGCTTTGATTTTTAGAGACCATATGTAGCAATAGAGAATAAAATAGAGAATAAAAGAAATTCTCTGCTTTTAAGCCTTTCCCTTACATACCAAATTACATCTTTTATCTGTAGACTCCCCCACTAATGGCAAGCTATCAAAAGTATTTACATACAGAAAATATGCCAGCCTGTGGACACATCATCAAGTTGGTCTGATACTAAAAGCAGTGACTGCTGATTTGCCTCAACAGTATGATCTTTGTGCAGCACAAGTAAAGCTTTCCTGAGACTGCCAAACTGTAATGTTAACTGAAGATGAAGCGGCAAAGAAGACTGCTAGAAAAAGCAGAAGCAATTTTGCTGCTTAAGGCAGTCAAGATCACCTTGGGTCAGGTGGTCCATGATAGATTACCAAAAAAGAACAATAGAAGTGGAGCACTGGCTCTGCTTTTAAGATATGATAAAGATACGTAGGAAATGACAAATCTTGGACAGACTGACAACAATGAACTTGTGATTATCCAGATGTTCAGACTGTTAGCTCAGTTTTCTCAGTACTGGGAATGATAGCTGCAATATTTGGCTGGCAATCACATCTCCATTCTTGGTGTTTTGATGGCGCTCAGGGGAAGTAGCAACATATAATAATACAAACTGGAAGGTCCAGCATAGCCAATGCTTAAAATAGATTTTATGGTGGAGGGTCAATACAAAGCTACATCTCTTGCATTGAACACTACCTTTTTTCATGAACCTTTTTTGTTTCAGGGAAATAGCCTCATTGATGTCTATGTGCCAACATTAATGATGCTCCCTTGACAGCAAAGAGGCAGTGAGTAATAAATAGTGAAAGAACAAAGGAAGGCATAAACAGAGATTAAAGGCAACTGGTTTAGGTTAGCTCGCCTAGGAAATCTGGGCTCCAAGAACTGCTTGATGAAGTGAATATTTAATAGAGTAAAATTTTGTATTGCAGAATACATAATGACAAGATATTTGTAGAGCTCAAAATGCAGTTGATTATTATACAGAGACTAGTTCTGACAAGTGTGTTTTAGAGGTGCCAGAATACCAAGTGCAGGAGTAATGCTTTTCCTTATCACTACAAACGAAGGAATATTTGTGGGCATCTCAAACTAGTTAAAAATAAAGCTGAGAAACAATGCATTTCCTTTTTATTTCTGACTGAACAAAGCTATCTGTTTCAAAATGAAAAATTAAGACTCAGGTATCTTTGTCTACAGCAATGCGTGAATGCAGTGAAAATAGGAGAGTTCCATGACCTCAAACAGAAAAATAATAAACTCAGAATATTTCCTCATACTTTTCTTGGGGAACCTGTCTTTAATTCAATGGGGTTTGAGCTTTAAAATTAGCAGATCCCAGGAAAGGACACAGCAAAGTCCTTTGTAGATAGCCTAAATAAAATATGGCTGCTTTTCCAACTTATTTGCTACTAGAATAAGTCCACATATCCTGAATCTAAAAGTCTGATTAAAAAGGTACTGGTATGAGGTATACATTTCTTTAGTCCATAGTGCTCAAATTAGTATTAATTATTCTAGGCACTTGCAACAGAAACTTCTGAACACTTACTGGTATAAAAGTCAGGGTGAGGGGGAAGGGAGTAGATCTCTAACAACCCTGGTTACAGCCAGCTATGTGTAATAAAGTCTTTAATTAAGTAGTGCAAGTGATCTCTACGAGTTCTTTTGGGATGGGAAGGTAGGGAGAGTGGGATTACAACCCAAAGCACTAAATCAACACACACCATTATAGGCACATATGGTGCAAGTGGAATTCAGAAGTTTTAGACATCTGAGGCCAAATCACCCCCACTCCTATAAAAGTTATCCCTTTAAAGGATAGGAGTAAAGGTCATAGTAGCTTATGCCAAATATAAAAATGAGAACTAGAGACAGGAAACAGTGCTCAGATGTTACAGAGCTTTAAACCTGTTTTATGTCTGCTTTGGGCCTTCAATTTGTCCAGGCATTGCACACAGGACCTGCTTTGACCACGTCAGATATAGTGTAGGCTCATTTTTTAATAGGCATCAAAACAACATTGCAGCAGCTGATAAAAAGCTGTGTGCCCTGGCTATACAGTATATTGCAACAGATCATATTTGTAAAAATAAATTAGTGGGCATAAATAATGATTTACTGCTGCCTTACTCCCATTCTGTTGAGATATTTACAAATCATTAGAATTCTTGTCATCCATATGCAGTGACAATATAAGCCCCCTCATTTCTCCAAAAGAGAATAAAGTGAGACTAATAGAATCAAGAAACAGGACACTACTTCCAGTTGTGCATTTCCAGCTAGAATCACAGAAAGGTCTCTGACTATATGCAATGAACAATGGCTACTAAGCCAGAAAGAAAATACAGAACATGTACTTTCTCAAAGTTAACTTAAAGCCCAAATATAAACATGCCAAAAAAACCCACAAACACATTAACCAACAAAACCAAACCAAAAAACAACAACAAAAACGCACAAACAGAATAATAAAAAATCCCCAAAATAAACCAAAAGCAAGACAGGACACTTGGCATATTCAGCATGTCTCTGTAAAAGTTCTACTTTCAATTCAATTGTTGCAAGGATTTTGCTGTCAATGAAAAATGCACTGAGAGGAAAACATAGCAAAGATTATATATAAATAAAAGAAATAGAGGCTGAAGAACTAGAAAAGACACTACAAACGGTATAGAATCAAAACATTATGACTTTCCTCCCTTGTTCATAACATGAATGCAAGGACATAGTAGGATTTTTCAGTTTCATTGTATACTCCAGCTTTCAATGGTTTGTCAGCTGTATGAAAAGTCAAATGGGTGAAAGGGTATTTACTACATTTACTGTGAGGTCTGAACCCTGGGGAAAAAGTCTGCCCTTATGGTTAAACAAATAGTGTATGAGAAGAAAAATACCAGGCCTTTTTTCAGCGAAAGTTCTTTGAATATGTTACACCATTCAGCAGTAATTAGAGAATCCAAGAGAGATCCACGTTGCATGAGCAAAGCCCAGACAAACACACACACACTGCTTTCAGACGGCGTCAGAACACCATTGATTTCATCAGGTGAGAAGCTGCTTCTTACAGAGAGGGTGTTTTTGTTCAACAGAAAATACTATGTACATTCCTTAACTTGTAAACTGCAGCCCAGGAGATCAACCAGCTCTTAAGGAGGCAAACAAAACCTTTTCTCAAAATCATTTACTTTGCACAGTTAAAACTTTCCACAACCTGTCCTAAGTGCAATAGAGGTAAGAAGCAAACCGGTATCAATTTCCAGCTTGCGGAAGCAAGCTGTTGACTTTCAAAGATACCTTCCTCACTGAAACACATAAGAAAATCATATAACTGCGGATATGTTTTATTCCTGATTATATTCTGCTAGAAACACTTTCTTCCTATAGAGGACAAACTTCTCACACTGTCTACACCATATTTGTGCTATGAATAACAAATTCCTTAGCTTTCAATACAAGTGGTGTTATAATCACTCTTATACACCTGGGAAAACTGAGGAAATTATTATAATACAATCATTACATCTGGTATAGAGGCTACAATACATTTACTGCAAGATGACAGATTACTACTTATGGGTTTTGCATACCAGTAACCATTGCTTACTTAGTATCTGCAGGTATCATAACCATGGCAAACAATATTTCTGCTAGTCCCCAGCACTGTAACACTGCAATTATACATTTTATAAGCAACAAATGCAGCAAGGACATGGATGAAAATAAATTTTCAAAAGACTACCAAACATGAAAACATTTATTCTTTTGATAAAGAAAAGTGGCCTGCAAGAAGAAATGCTACTAATCCTGTGCTCACCATAGTACTACTCTATCACCATTTCATGACTATCTGGTCTCCTAGCCTAAGGTACCTTGTTTCCAGTACTGTTAATAACCAGATGTCATCAGTCATTTATTTCCACTGTTTCTCTGTTTTGCCAGAGTGATAGCTCACGGGTGAAATGGATCCCTATATTATTAATCTCCCTGTGCTTGGCACTGGCGGGGCTGCACTTCCAATCCTGTGTTCAGTTGTAGGCCCCTCACAACAAGAAAGACACTGAGGTGCTGGAGGATGTTCAGAGAAGGGCAATGGAGATGGTGAAAGGCCTGGAACACAATTGTGATGGTGAACGGCTGAGGGAACTGGGGTTTAGCCCGGAGGAGAGAAGGCTCAAGCGACCTTATTGCTGTCTATAACTACCTGACAGTAGGTTGTAGTGAGGTGGGGGTCAGTCTCTTCTCGCAGATAACAAATGATAGAGCAAGAGGAAATGACCTCAAGCTGGATCAGGGGAGGTTTAGACTGGATATTAGGAAAAATTTCTTCACTGAAAGGGTGCTCAGGCATCGAATAGGCTGCCCAGGGAAGCACTGTTATCACCGTCCCTGGGAATACTCAAAACCCACGTAGATGTGGCTCTTAGGGATGTGGTTTACTCATGAACTTGATGGCCCTGAAGTAAAGGTTGGATTTGATCTTAAAGGTCTTCTTTAACTTAGTTGATTCTATGATTATTAAAAGCCTTCTCAAAGGAGGTATGGGAGATGAGGGACCAAAATGAGGATGGAATAAAGTTCAAGGGGTCTCCAGGTAGGTTGTGAGACATGGGCAGTAGTTCTTGCAGAAGCAATCTAACCAAAAAGAGAAACCACACGGTAACGAGACAATAAGAGCATATGTACAAGTGGTAAACCACAGAGTGAAGCAGGCACAGATATGAAACATCCCAGGTTTTGAAGTGTATCCGCTTCTTTACGTTTTGGTTCTAAATAAGTCTTGCTTTAAGAAGGTAATTTACTAGTTAGTTATCATGAATACGGTTTCCAGGGGAGTGAAGCAACTAGAGAAGACAGAGCTGACTTCAGGCTGTTAAGGCAGCTGTGATAAATCACAGGGGACCGCAATATGCGTGTAGCAGGAACAGAGTGTGAGTCAGCTAAGAGGTGATGGATGCCTGAGGTGGTTTATTTTGGAGGATGCCAGGGTGAGCTGCAAGTGCAGCTATCCCTGTGACTGCAACCAATCCTCTGATTGATAAAGTCTGTATTTTAAGAAAAATAATGTTGAAAAGTCAATGGGTTTTGTACTTCCCCCTGCCATTTTTCTGTCCTCTTGTGTAAAAGGGAAACTGCCAAATGTAAAGATATTTAGCAGGTGAGTAGCAAAACATCACCACAAACAGGACAAGAACATGAAAGTGAGTTTGAGAAGTTCTAGCTGTCAATGTTGTTTATATATGTCAAAATCTAATTACTGTCTGATGCTTACTACAACCGAGAAACCAAGTCAGCTCTTCAAAGGCTAGAGTAAACATCACATAAACATCACATAATAAAACAAACAGCATAAAAAGCAAGGAAATTGTGATTAACAAGCAGTTTGAAGTCTCTGTAAACAGCAAAACATCTACCCCACAACAAACCAAAAGCCCAATTGTGATTTATTTCTTCCTAATAGAGAGCTCTATCAAAAATCCCTGCTTCAGCAGCACACAGAAACCTGCAGAAACACAAATAAATTCACAGTGCTTCTTCAGGTGTAGTTATATTTCCAAGTACTGCCCTTTTAGCATTTATTTCTTGAAAGTCTTGAAGTCTCCGCTTTTAACTCCCCTAATATGGAATGAAGTGAAGGTGGTAGCAGAGAGCACAGATCACCACCAGTATTTCTTATGACACCTTGAACCACTGAGCCGTTAGGATTCACAGATTCGAGCTGTTATGCCTCAATCATCGGTAGCACTTCACACAGTGGATGCACTGATTCACACTCACATGGCCACTCAGAGACAGGCAGCAAGAGCAGAGTGGACAACTCCGCAGGAGCATTGACAAGATCTGGGACAAGCAACTTCGACTCTCTTTTCTTCACTATATGCTTTCCTATACCTTGTCCTCTGCCCCACTCTACTGGGGTGCAAAGAGGATGAGAGGGAGGGTGACAGGTTAAATTGTTTCACAAACTTGAAGTATACACAAACTTTGAGTACATACATTCGAACATTTCCCAAGACATCCCAAAACTCACGCTGTTTGTTTCATTTCCCTTGCAAAAATGAGCAAGCAAACCGAGGGGGGGAAGAACCAAAACTGAACAAAACTACTGCTTATTTCAGACAGTGAGAACAATACCAGCCTTCTCCAATGTCTGAGTCGCCGTTTAGGTTCAGCAGAGTAACAGCATAATCTTATTCAAATCTCCATATAGCTGGTTGGAGATTTGTGGGTTTTTTAAAGAGAGGATAATGCAGGGAGATAAGTTACATGTGTCCGATGCCATAGAGCAAGTTGCTACTGATTAGTGATCTTCTGTAATGGTAATGCAGCATAGTCTTTGGGGGATTGCAATTGATCTCTTCTGAAGATATACAGTGTGCCCCTTCATTGACCCAGCCTCTGAGACTGCAGAGTGCACTAAACAGTACAGGATGAGAGAATAACTTTGAAGGCACTTTAAAAGCAATGTTAAGAATTTAGGTTGGATTAAAACAACTTTCAGTTAGCATTTTTCTGTTTGTTTGCTTGCTTTCAGAGCATTGTTTTATCAGTGCTACTTTGGTTAATAGCTACAGATAAGGACAATTTTAAATCCTAAGTACCTGGGTCTTTTACACACTTATAATTAGCAACCTCAAGTTTTGACACTGACTGCTTGTTCAGTTGCATCAGTTATATGAATCTTTTACATGAAATCAGAGAAATCCGTAAAATCAGAGATGTGCTATTCCACACAGAAGTTTGTCACTTCAAAGTTCCAGTGACAGGGACTCTGTTACCTTCCTAGGATTTCACTTCCATTACTTGCTTAAGCAAAAATACTTCCACACCAAAATGGTGACCACAGTTGTCATACTTGCTTCAGTATTAAGACTACAAAGGAAGCCACTTGCTTACAGTTACAGATGACTTCTGTGATAAAGCTGAACTCAGCTGCAGGGGGAAGAGGCACATCTTTGGTGCCACAATAAACATATGCCAAGAACTCCTTAGTTTTTTGTCTTGAACCCCTTGCAGTCTCCTAGCTCAAACCAAAAGATACTAAGGGAATCAAACAAACCAGAAAAGATCATGCTACCTTCCTACTCCAAAACAGCCTTTGCCAAAACCAGTGGGAAAGAATAATCTTTAACTTTCACCTCTTTCTCATAAGTAAGTACCAGTTGCTAATTTACAGTCCCAGAGAGTCTCCATGATTCTTCAGTTTGTCCAAAGTAGCTACTGTCCTACCACCAATAAAGTACTACTGCTTTAAGCTGCATAATCACAACCTCTGCACAGCAGTGAAATACCAATAAAAAATCCAGATGATTAAAAACACTGGGATAGTTTAGTGTGAGGTGTCCCTGCCCATGGCAAGGGGGTTGGAACTCAAAGATCTTAAGGTCCTTTCCAACCCTAACTATTCTATGATTCTGAGATAGTAAGACATGGAATTTAATAGCCTAAGTCAAAAAAAGCAAAACCTAATAGCTGTTTATAATATTCCCTATTACATACTGATAAACCCTTTGTAACCATTTAAAATGCTACCTGAACATTTATATTTCCACAGTCATGCCCCAATTCAGAAAATGCTTATTTATGAATTAAATACCATCACTATTTTACACAGCAATTAAATGTTTTCTTGATTGAGGATCGAATCCTGAAACACTCAGAATAGGAAAGTCTTAAGAAAATAAAACAGAATCCAAGTGGCTGCAGAGATTTCAGGGCACTGACTATCTGTTATACTTATTCCCGACTTAAATTCCTTCAACCAATCTATCTAGGCTCCATACTCTCACTGTACTTAGCTAGCTGAAGCACACAGGAATGTACTAACACCAGGTTTTGCTTAATCTTTTGTGCACGGCGTAACTGCACTTCCCAAGAAATCATATTTTTCAAGTGATTTCAAACCAGAGGAATTAGAGCATCACAGAACAGTTAAGGTTGAAAAAGATATATTGCATATGTTTTTCTGCCATAGCTCCAAATACCCTCTCATCCATACGTACCACTAATTTCTACATCTTTATGTGTACTGTTACTAGTGAAAGAAGTAAAAATGAGTGCAAATCTACACACAGGAATGTAGTTTGCCAACTCACACTTGAGCACAATTCCAGCGCTGAAGAGCTGCGTGTTAATACCTGCTGTGCAGCCAACCCACCTGTCAAGACACAGAGAGAAGTCACTTAAAATAAAGAATGGCTGGTGTAAATCAAATATTGATGAAAGGAGGTCTTAATCAGCCGCCTCCAGCTCCACAAGGCTCAGCAATAGCTGATTTCAGACTTATTTACTCAGTTCCTTCCACTTTTTCTCCCTTCATTAATTTGCTGGGCAAAGCTAAATGGATAGATATTTGGTCTGAAGAGCAGATGTTATTGTAAGTGCTGCTGATTCTAACAGTCTTCCTCTTTCTGCGTTATAAGAGTAACCTCCTTCAAAAACCTTAGAAAAAGACACAAAACAAATGCTAAACACAAATTATGTTATTCAAATGCTGTGCACAATGAACAGAGCATAGTCATAGCATTATCTTTGTATTATTCAACACCAGGATGTGTTATTTGGTGTTTTACCAACTGCATGTTTTAGACCAGCTGATTGGTTTTGACCTTTCTGGCCCTTTTTGTTCTTGGGAGATTTCACCATGGGTGCAAATACAAGGAATTCACAAGGAAAAGCTGTCTTTAATCAGGAGGTTTATGTTTGTCTGCTTGGTCAGGTTTGTTTCAGGGAGCTGAGAAAGAAATTGTGGAAGAAAATAGATATATGAACACATAGCGGCATACCTTTTCACTCAATTTTAGGGATCTGGCTACTAGCCAGACACTCTATTTTGGCACTGTCCACCAGTTCTGGACACTATTGTTCATTTGGTTTTGTTAAGTTACGACACTTCTTAATCTAGGGCAGAGTAAAGTAAGTCCAAAAGGAAAGAGGGAATGGAATGAAAACAGTCATGTGGAGGGCTGTGAAAAACAACATAACCGTGAAGCTGGGATAATAAACAGTGACCCATGATGATCATTACTGAGTAGCTACAAAAGCATTGGGGAAAAAAAGAAACATCATTCAGCTGCAATAGTCTTTAAGTAGCTGGTCCTACAGAGCTGAACATCCGTTCAGGTGGTTGGGAAACCAGCGGTGCTCGTAGGGACCCAGACGTGCATGGGGGTTTTGTAATTAAAATTTTGATGTCCTCTCAGCACTGATGGCAGGAACACATCTGAAGGTTTATAGCATCTGTTAGATTCTCTTTTCTAAAGCTGACCGTAGCCTTAGCACAGAGATCATTTGACTATTGCCTCCATGTACTTCCTGACTGATACAGGACGCTGCCTCCCAAAGCAATAAAGGAAATGATAGCCTCTCATATACATTCAAATAATAATAAGAAGTACATAATAATAACCAGATCCATATGAAATGTATACTTCATGAACCAAAATTAAACTGGAGTACTGGCTAAGCATGAAAGGTCAGTGCTCATAAACTGAACATAATCTCCTGTGCTTAACACCTCCCTCCCCACAAGCAAATGAAATTTTAATGATTTTTGGAATCTCTGACTGCTAAATACTGTTTCCAAGCTTCCATATGAATAACAGCATAACCCTAATGCCAGTGAGAGTGGCCTAGCCCATGCGCTTTTGCACACATGGTGTTGGATTATTCCCTCATGTGTCCAACAGACAGCACAACAGTCTTAACTGAATAGAAGGCTTCGATCATAGCTCAGGAGATGCAAATCATGTCAAATGCTTTGCACAAATCCAGGTAGATGGTGTTAGGAAATGCAGTAGCAGCATGAAATTAGTGTGGAGCCCAGCAAGGCAAGGTTCAGGGGGCTGGTCTACTGAGGCTAGGATCAAGAAAGGGAACTTGGCCTGAAATACAATACAGTCCGGGTCACTGTATGACCTCAAGCCAGCTTCTTGCCTTATAGTTCCTTAGTCAAACCACAGATGACTCCTTACACCTAACTAGTATTTCATCTGTGTTCATCTTAGCTGCTAAATAAATGACAGTCAAAATTTGCAGCGGATTTTAGAATGATTGTTTATTGCTTACTCAGTTATTTGAACTAATTATTCCATTCATGTCTCTGTTTAAGGATGGTTTTCAAATAAAACAGACACAAAAAACACAAGCTAATAAGAGCTTGCATTCCTGATTTCAAATTGTCTGTTTTCAGACCAAACAGGTCTTTAACTGGATGAATTAAAGCTTTCTTAAGGATATTCTGTACTGATTCAGATGTATTAAATGAATTTACATGAAAAAGGGATGGGGTTCTTTTAATGCATTCCAAGCAGAGAATAGAAGACAAAACTTCTAAGTACAATCCAACTGCAACATTCACCATAAACAAATATTATTTCTACTCTCTACCTGCAAATCACCATTCATTACAAAAACCCAAATAAAAAGAAATGCAGTGGTGAATCTTCCTTGTTTTACGGAAGAAATTTAAATTAGGTCTCCAAGAGTCAGCAGAAGAGTCTGGGCTCTCTGAACTGAAACTTATTCCCAGCTCTTCCTGTTCTGATTGTCAGACACACTGGGAATTAGATTGTAGTTTTTATAACTGGTCTTGTTTAGAAGTATGGGAAATGAGACAGGCAGAAAATAGGGTAGCAGTGGGGAAGCAGAAATATAAAAGGCAATCTTTTTCTCATGTGAGACTATGGTGACGATAACTGCAGAACAAGCCTCTTTTCAGGGATCAGATCATCTTGAGGTCATTATCACACTTGCAAAAACCCTGAGCATCACTGACTTTTCACAGCTTTTGTGCTTGCCCATCTGTCATTGCTTCCTTGTCTTCCTCGTACGCCAGTGGAATGAACATGATATAAGGCAGCAGGGTAATTAACGGGGCCACTATTGCAGGAGGTGCCCCCTTTTGTGGACTGCAATTCTAATATATTCTTTAGAGACCCTCAAAAGTACAGTCAGGAGCATTCCTAGGCTTCCAGACATTGCACTTCACTTCTTCAGCCTGAGCAGTACACTTAGTGGGTTAGAGAAGTATTTAGAGAAAAGCGTAGGGAGACTTATGCCATGAAATGTATTTTGTAGAATTCGTGATTATCATTTAACTTTCCAGCCTAAACCCAGACCAATGGCACATTCTAACAAACTCACAAATAAATACAGAGATCCATAATAAATTCCGGAAGCTACATCCTGGAAGTTGCTGTTCCTGCTGTTTTCAGCCGCTTACGGAGGCAATGAAAGCACTTTGCATCTGCTCATATCTGTTATTTCCTCTTGGAAGATTTTCCCTGCATAAACCTTAGCAGAGCCCAACACACACAGATGCATGAAAAAAACCTCTCAAGAAGCGTAACTTCTCAGAGTTGAGGAAGCAGCAGCTATTCCCCTCTTTCACCTCTTCTTCTGTTGACACAGAAAGGAGCCTGGATCCATTTCAACAGCCTACATTACAGTTTTGCACGCTCAGCAGAAGCCACAAGCATCCTGAATCAGTTTACATCCCTGCTCAGCCACAACCATTTATTTATAGCTATTGCAGCCTCTGCTGCTGTTACAGTTGTAACAGTAATTACAGTTGTAACATCCTCCTCAGATGCAGATTAATATTTTTGCTCTTTTCCCATCACACCTTACACAAAAATGATGATAATGTGCAGTTTGCTACTGAAGGTCCTAAATATTTTTGTTTTCCCTTTACAACAGTCCAAGCTGCTGGCACCCAACAAATACATCCCATCATGTCAGCAGGCATTCTGCAAGATGTGACAAGGTGTTCTAAAAACACCATATAGAGGAGAAATTATCCAAGTTGTCTGGATTTTGAAGTTGCTATAGATGCACATGACTCATTCTCAATGAGATCATTAGATCTTGAGAAACAAAGCCAGTATTAATCTCTTTATCTTTCAATCCTAGCAATTTCAGCTTTTATTAGCGCTCTGAGATGGATCTACAGGCTGTGACACACTTCCTCTTTTGGACTGCATAATTCTTTGTCACTTTTATCTGTGTAAAGATACATTTATAACAACATGGATTTGAACTATGAGTTCTGCCACATGGTACTGAAGTTGTTTTCCATTCTATCAGTGTATTACAGGTCTCAAATCACACAGCCAAAGGTAGGCACTGAATAAATATTTTATCCAGGAGGCAAGATGCTGATTTTCTTGAGGTAAAGAACTGAGGTGGAATTGTCAGGCCTACATCCCTCAGCTACTTGTGGTTTGAGGGAAAACTATAACTTACACTGAGATACAGAGAGGTTGATGCTTTTGAGGGATATTTGTATTTGATTCAGAACTTCACTATAATTTGCATTTAAAAATCAAGGAGTTACACTTACTGATATTGAAGCACATTATACATTACGTGAAGTTGCTGATAACTGATTGGAAATAAAGAGGCGTGAAGAGCCCTTCCACAGTTAAATCTTTGGAAGAACCAATCTTGCATTACTGCTGTGAAAGTATGATTGACCTTGCAACTCCCCTGTGAACAAGCAGTATGCCTGCTCCAGATTAGAGGAAGAATCAAGAAGAAAAAACCAGCCAGATCTACACTAGGGTGGCACAGATAATAGAAGACAGGAGAGACTGGAAAATCAAACCAGGTAGACCTTTGCAAAGTAAGTATGATCAATATATTGGAGAACAAAATTCCCACAAAAGCTATTTCTACTTCAGCTCATAGAATAGACATGCTATATTCTACAGTGCACAAGGAATTACAGGTTCTGTATAGAATATACAAAATCATGCAAAAAAATAGTCAGTTGTGCTCTCAATAGCTGTTGATTTATAAGTGCAGTTTTACATTTCTAATTAATTCAATTAACATTCTGCTTTTGTTATAAGCTATATGATATCCTTTTTATATGTCTACTGCATTAAGGCAGCACAGCTGTGTTTCTGTCATCCACTAAGCAGCACACACCATGCTTCATTAGGGGAGCCACTACATAGAAAAAACTACTCACAGGCCTCCTATTAATTTCATCAGAATTCTACAGAACTGGGATGAAGTCTTATTCTCTTTATTTGTCACGTACCTGAAGGATAGTCTTATCTTCAGACAGAGATTTCAGGTCCATATTGCTTCAATGAAGATAGACATTAACTTTAGTACTCTTCATTGCTATAGAATCGTACAACAGTTTGAGTTAGAAAGGATCTTAAGATCATCTATTTTCAACTCCACTGCCATGGGCAAAGACACCTCCCAGTAAACCATGGAGCCCAAGGCTCTGTCTAATGCTTCCTTGAACACCTCCAGGGACGGAGCATTCACATCTTCCCTGGGCAGCCCATTCCAGTGCCTCACCACCCTCACAGTAAAGAACTTCTTCCTCATATCCAATCTAAACTTC
>JAOEHX010037056.1:0-15149 GCA_025448015.1 Bolborhynchus lineola
GAAGAGAAGGCTGCGTGGAGACCTCATAGCAGCCTTCCAGTATCTGAAGGGGCCTATAGGGATGCTGGGGAGGGACTTTTCATTAGGGACTGTAGTGACAGGACAAGGGGTAACAGGTTCAAACTTAAACAGTGGAAGCTCAAATTGGATATAAAGAACTTATTTACTGTGCAGGTGGTGAGGCACTGGAATGGGCTGCCCAGGGAAGTTGTGAATGCTCCATCGGTGGCAGTGTTCAAGGCCAGGTTGGACAAAGCCTTGGGTGGCATGGTTTAGTGGGAGGTGTCCCTGCCCATGGCAGGGGGGTTGGAACTTGATAACCTTAAGGTCCTTTCCAACCCTAACTATTCTATGATTCTAAGACTGTCTTCAAAACTTCCCAATTGAAAAGGGAAATCTCCTGTCTCTTTCAGTGTCCTTCCTTTTCCTTCTTTGCCAAAAAACCAGGTTTGCTTACCCGCTACTCAGCAGAAGTGCTAATAATCACCAATTTGTTTAGGCTTAAAAAAATTAACTCAAAGCAGCACTGTGAAACATGGGAGGAAAGGCATTTTTCTAATTAAGAATATATCTTCAGTTTAACTTGGCCGTTAACAATTATGAGAAGGTAATTCACATAGCTGACTGACCTTTGGAAATGTTGAAGCCTGATCTTTCTGACTGTCTGGCCCTTCATAGGGATCTTCCATTAAAAGCTTCCTCAGTTTCTTCAGTTTTGGTCGGCATCTCCTTAATTCCCAATAGTTATTGGAGAAACCAGCGATCTACAAGGAAAAGCAGAGTCTTAAAACATTTTAATATAGTATTTGGATTCGAAGCAACTTACCAAAAATTATCAGCAAAAGGTGGTAATCTAGTCACTGAGAACAAGTGCTTCAGAAGAGCAAAATACAAGAAATTATAGAGAATTAAAACAAACAAAAGCCCAGAAAGACACACCTGTGAATGAATAATATTACAAGATGCTTGATCTGCATTCATCTGTTCTGGGGTTTTGCAGCCAGGAACAAACAGCAGCATATTTGAGGTATCCGCTATTTTCATGTCATAGGTTTTATCTTTGCTGCACAATACTGCTTGTTCATCCTTTTCACCACGGATTACTAGGCTGGAACAGAAACAACACAAAAATAAAGATGTATTTTTACCGCTGTTTCTGAATGAATGCCTATTAAACTTGTCTGATATTTTTTCGTATTTATGCATTAGTAAGGAAGTTATAAACTGCAGTTCTATTTGGTAACAGCAGTCACAGCATACCAAAATATAAAGATGTAATTGTCAATTAATCTAAAATACCTTAACTCTATGTTTTCTCCTTTTTGAGTTTTCCCTCTCTGAAAGACAATTCAAGGTACCTATGCAGATCAATTTCAAATCAACTCATCTGCCTATCCACACAACCCCCCCAAGCACTGATTAAGTGTTGATTAATGTCTGAACTAGTTCACTAATCTTTGAAATTAGATTACAGCTACAGTTGTTCTTTAATGTGGACTGAAACTGGCTAAATATGAAGCAATAGTTCTGTCAATTGCGCAGCACCCTTCAGATAATCCCTTGTCAATAACATGTTTGTTTTCTTGCAAGTAACTCCAAGCAGGAAAGAAACCCATCTTCTAGAGTATTTCAGGACAAATAATCAATACAAACCCCCCTCTCCAGCTCACATACCTGATTAAAAAAGAGATTCTTAATGAGGACATGGTAATACCACAACAGGGGAACATTCAGTTCTTCCAAATTTAAATGTTCAGATTGAATTTAATCCAACTGCTCCTCTTGCTTCAAAAGTTTACATGCATAAACAAAGCTCAGCCATGCTCCAGCTGGTCCTCACCATGATTCCGGCCTCTAACCCATGACACTTTATCAATATTGCAGTGAGCATGAATAAGCTTACACCTCCGAGGATATTTTTGTTACAAAGAGTTCCAATAGTATATCATTTAAGTGTTTTTATTATGTCACTGGCATTGCAGCAAAGGTAGGAATTTTAAAACCGTATCAAAAACTTACCCAGAATCTGGCCTAGTGCAGATTTAGATGCCAGGCAACCACCCCATGAAATGCCTATGCTAACACTGTACATCCTTTGCGGTTTGTCTCACAGGCACCCTGCCATCCACCCGACCTCAACAGTTCCAGCTGGAAAAATCTCAGTCAGTGGGATTCTTCTAAAGACATCATCTCCTTTCCTAAACCCAAAGTGTTTGGCCCCTATATTCATATGCCTGATGAGAAACTCTCTCAGTTTTGGCTAAATACCTCTTCAGAAGCAATTGTTCCGTATGTAAATAAATAAATAAAAAGAACGCTTCTTAGGCGCTACTAGTGCAGTTTTCCGCGTAACAGAGCCAGGCTTAAGGGGCAGTTACATCGTCACGCAGACTATTTTCGAAGAACAGAAGTCTGGAAAAGGCCACGTTTAAACGCCGTGTCAACGATGGAATGGCACAGCCCTGCCCCTTCTCCATCCCTCACGCACAGCGGGCCGAGCTCTAAGGGTGGAAAACTCCCGCCTCCCGCCGCGAGTTAGGCTTGCCCCGGTCCCTCAGCCTGTCCCGGGTCGCCGTCCCGGCCACCACGGCAGCTGTGCCCCAAGAGACGACGGGGTGGAAGCTGTCACCATCGCCTCGCCTCGCTTCAGCGGCCATGTCCCACCGCGCCCGTACCTGCATCCCGCCTCGATCTCTGCGCAGAGGCCCGGCTCCAGCTGCAGCAGGCAGCACTCTCCGGCGGCCGCCTGCGGACCGAAGCTGAGGCAATGCACGACCGGCAGCAGCTCCGCCGGGTTCACCTTGGCCGTCTGCAGCGTGGCGTCCACCTCCGCGCGGCTCCGCATGGCGCCCGCCGGGCCGCCCGGCTCCGAAACCCGCGCCACAGCGTTGTCCCGCCCCAGGCCGAGGCGGTGCCTGTCCCGGCAAGGGGCGGGCCGGCACGGGAGGCGGGCGCCGCTGTTGGGTTGATTCTCTGGTTCACTGCCGTTGTCCCGGCAGTGGCCCGCGGGGCGGGCGGCAGCGCCTCTGTGTAGAGTACAACAAAACCAGGCCCAACGTGTGAGTCGCTGCTCAGCTCTGACTGAAGCAGCACCCTCTGGGCGCTTCCTTAACACCACTGCATGGGAGAAAAGTGGAGAGAGGGAGGCCGACTGCCCGAGCCACCACTGCAGTGTGGAAGTGAGGGGAAGGCACCCACCAGCGTCACCCATCTCTGCTCCTCCTGTCACCACGGCTGCGGGGATAGCCTGACCGAGGGCAGGTACATGGCAGCGGTCGTTGGCACATGGTCCCTTAGGAAAGGCTCTGCACAGTCACCACGGAGGGGTTTGTGCTGTGGCCTGGCCTAAGGTATGGCGGAGATGAGTAAAAACTTCAGGCAGGCGTGATTATTGCAGTGGAAATAGTCTGGAGCTCAGAGGTTCAAGAGGAAATCTATTGACATTCTTAAACCAAGGGTAAATATGAAGCAGAGGTTCACGAGACAACAGCTGAGTATCACTGGGAGTCAGTCCTCTGCAAGGATGCCTGTTCCATGCCTTGCCCAGGACAGCCGGCTCCCCACAAGCCAGAGTTTTTGCTGTTGATGCACCTAGCTGCCGTAGCAGACAGCTAGGACTAGCACGGGCTAACAGCTAACAAATATGCATTATCTAACAAATAATTACTTTGAGCACCAAAGTTATGTGTATCAATTTACAGAGTCCCTCTGTGTTTGGTACAGACCTGCACCAAATGATCTGGACAAGGAGGTTGTACCGTGTTCGTGCTGGAACCAGAAGCAGGAGCTGTTGGGATGCAGCTGGCTTGTTTCAGTACCAAGCCTAGCAGCGAGCAGATGTTGCTGTATGTGACTGAATCAGGCTTCTGCCTTCGGAAGGTCTTTGGAGAACTGGAATTTGCTTTGGAGAAAACTTTGAAGTTAGAAGGCAGTAACCTTTGTCACAAGTGCAGGGCCTTGTTCAGGCTCAGCCATCTGCCGTATTTTTTGTACTTTATTTCAGTTAGAGGAGGGTGGAAATGCAGTCATGTACGCAGGAAACCTGAGGTACTCTGACTTTAGCTCATTTCTGCTAACGTGTAGGTGCAAACTGATATATGTACAGCCTTGAGACAAACAGTTTACTTTAGTGTAAATCTGAACCTGCACACCTCAAAGGTAAACCAGAAAATCACTGTTCTACCAAGAAAATGCTCATATAGTTACTAGCTGTTTAAATAGAAGCTTAATTATGCTGGATTTAATTTATACCTTAATTTGTGCAATTTTGCAGTGACCTTGCATGCCTACTGATTATTCTTTGTCCTTTTCATTCTGTGGAATAAAAAAGTGAGATTCTGATACAGCCAAGGAACTGAATCCAAAACATGAATTCACAGAGTTTGTATCTTAAGAGCTGTGCCGCACAACAAAAAACAAGTGGGAAGAAAATCACTGAATGGTATTCAAGAGTTGGCACAGATCTTGAATCTATGAATCTATGGTCAGGAATATTGGTACCAGTTACTAGTTTTTCCAACCAGTTTTGTTTGTCCTAGTAGTTCTGGTTGTAAATGTTTCCTAGCTTGTTTCCTAAAGAGCAGAAACATGTATGCTTGTGCTGCCTGCCATCTTTCTCTGCCTGTCCTTCACAACTCTGGAAGTTGATGCTCAAGTTGAGGGAAATTTGGCAAGTAAAGTTTCTAGATGTTTTGTAGAAATTGATGGCTGGACAATATATTGGTGCCCCTACTTACGGGAAAGCAGCTCTGATCCATTCTGAGAAGCAGCAGCAGCCAGCTAGCCTATCAGCAAAAACATGGACAGAAATCTATAGGAAACATGTTTCATTTCTCAGGAAACAGCTTGTATTATGCTTCTGTTTTCACCAAGAATGCGTTAGAGCAGTGACCTAACTTATGAAAACTGCTTTGTGTAGGATCTCAAGAAGTTAGTTTCAAGAAACACAGATAAATAATTTGACAAATTTGGATTGCAGAGAAAATGAGATTCTGAACTACCAGTGTTGCTGTTAATTTATAAGGAAATGCTATGGCAATGGGGCTTGGTAGGATCTTGACATTATTTTGTAATGATCAAAGAAAGGAAGTTCAAATAACTCCAAAGCTCCACAGCTAAGACATAAAACAATGAACCAGGAGATAACATATAACAGTGCACATTACCAGTATCAGGCTGTAGTTATCAGGCAGCAGGAGGATGACTTCCCAGATGTGATTTCAATTCAAGTGGTTGGGAGCTTTACAGTAAAATGTAGTTAAGAAAATTGGGCTACATGAAATGAGGTGTTTAAATGTCGAAGATATGTACAATAGAAATTTATGAATGTCCTTCAAAGCATAATGAAGGTGGCTGTGAAAATTGAAAGATAATAGAGCCAGCACTAGAGAAACTGGCACAGAATCAGAGTTGAATACAGTAACACATTATCAGCCTGGTGATAATTGCACAATTCACAGTTACAGTTCTTGGAGATTATTCCACTGGAGAGACACAGTTTGATGAAAGCCTCTCAAACCTTAGTTCAAGGATTTATTTTTTTTTTCGTGTGAAATGCCCTCTGCAATATTGAAAATTAGAATGTATGTTGCATTTCCTCTTCAGCGGTCCTCTTCATCAGGAATTGTAACTATAGGACAAGGGGTAATGGGTTTAAACTAAAACAGGGGAAGTTCAGGCTAGATATAAGGAATTTCTTCCCTGTGAGGGTGGTGAGGCACTGGAATAGGTTGCCTAAAAAGTGGTGAATGCTCCATCCCTAGCAGTGTTCACAGCATTCACATAGCTTGAATAATAATTGTCTGGTCTGTCTCAAATGTAAGTGGGAATACCACTGAAATGAACAGAAAGTTATGGGTAACAGGAGACAAGACCTTTCTGTACAACACATTGTGGAACTTGTGAGATGTGATGAAAGTCAAAATGAGTGTGATGCACAAAAAAGTTGGACAAGTTCATAAAGGTTGCATGTGCTTGTCTCTGCTTAATCACAATGTTCAGGTTTTAGTTTTAGCTCAGTACCCTACATAAACTCAGATCCCATAAACCAGCAGAGCACATACTCTTCTGCTCTCCATTGGAATTAATTATTGAGTTGGACTTATTTCCTTGTTTATTTTAATTTATTTTTTAAATTAATAGTTAAAATAGCAAAGCAGTGGCTTACATATTCTGTGTTTCAGACATTGAATCATTTGTAATCTCATATCCCAGTAGAACCGTCATACCTGATCGTGCCAGCCAGCAAAGAACCACAAAGGAGGAGATAATGAGTCCAAGACTCAAATAGGGAAAATTTTAGCCAGTTACTAGAATAGCCAGATAGCTCATCCACCTCTGATAAAATCTGTCTTGTCACTCTTAATAAGCCAACAGAGAGATTCAAAGCAATTACGTTCAAGTTAGGAGAAAATAAATAGTCATAATCAAACCTAAATAACTTGTATAAACTCTACAATAGCTTGGAGTATCACAGTGACATAAAATTGGCCCTGTGCTGGAAACACTGGAGAAGAAACCCGCAAAGCTGCAAAATACATGCCAGAATAGCCAGGGCACAAACACTATCAACACAGTTAGGAAGTGACTAAGAATTCCATGGTACATAGTTGAAACAAGCAAAAACCCAGATCCCCAATGCTTACAAGACAACTAGCACTTGGATACCCATTTCCTTGTTATATCATTTCTCTACAAGGGCAGCATATGTAACTGCAAACACAGCCAGAGATCAGCCATGTCACACTGATGTAAGTCATGAATGGGGTAGATCTGAACAAGCTGGTATCCAGCCAACATTCATAGCATCTCCAGCTTCAGCCAGTCAGCCAGGACATTCTCATCTACAGAGCACATCCTCACAGTGTACACACTTGTGCAGTGGGTGGGAAGGTGCTACAATTTCTGTTAACATTAGCATGAAAGAGCAGGACATTGTCAATTATAAAGATACCATTCCCTTCTGGCCTTAAATTAACTAACACGTATGCATGTCATGTAATACGTGAGTACATCATTAAAACCTTTTGGTCCATCTTCATTTGCTGGATAGATCTTCAGCGTGCTTCTGCCACAGCAAATACTGTAATTCAGACTCAGCTGATTTTGCTAGTTGGCGAAATTAACAGCAATACTTTACTGTGGGCCCTAAAATTTAATCACATAACACACCTCCTCCTAAAATTATTTTAAATAGTATTATCATTAGTATCTAGGAAATAAATGTCTGTAGATAAATGGAATTAAATGTATTATTTTAAAAATACTGTGTAGAGTGTTCTGTGGCTAAATCCAAGGCTCAGTCTGGAGACCTTACTAATAGTAAAATCCTTAACATCAGTATGCGTCATCTGGCAAGCTATGTGCCATCCTGCTCCTCACTACATCTAGGAGACCGTCTAGTGATATGCTCTTTTTAGCCCCAAACCATCTGTCTGACACAAAAGTGGATAAAACTGTGGACATGTCTGCAAGAAACACTTTGTTCTGAAGATTTCCATCTATCCCCTCATCAGGTATTACTAAGGCCTATGCCTAAAGCATGAATGTTTCTGTACCTGTTGGATTTTTGATATTTTTTGGTGAAGCTCCTAACCATCTGATTTTTTTCTCCTGCTGCTGAACACTGCAGCTTGTCTTGAGGCCACATATTTTCCCACTGTAATCACTGTGTCAGTGAGCAGCTGGAATTTTTTTCTGACAGCTCTGTGAGTAATGATTAGTAGTGAGTGTATCACAAGAGATATCATATGCTAAGCTATAACCGGCGCAACAGAAGTAACTTTCTATTTATTGAATATTTTGGCCTCTCAGATCTCCAGTTACTCCTGACTCAGAAAATAAATTCCTGTACAGTTAGGAGAGATCTTTGTTGTTTCATCTTCTCCCCCTACCTGCTGGGGAGTGGGTCATCAGTTTTGGTGCAGCCCTTACCTAATAGAATTGCCTTTCGACAGGAATTTGGTAAGTGGGTGATGAGGCTGCTCTCATCATGAACTGCTTCAGAAGAGATGCTGTGTGAGGCTTGAGGGCAGGTACCTCCCTCTGGAGAGCTAAATGAGTTTCCTCCTCAATTTAATAATTTGAATGAGAGAAACATCAAAGGCAATTAAGAAACTTAGAAAACTTTGATTAAAAATTCAGTGCAAGTTTCGTTCCTGGGGGAATAGACACTGGGGTTATAAGAAGCAGAGGTGTAGCTGATGCTGTTCTGTGATGGGCACATCCAGTAAGTGGGTCTCTTGGGGTGGATCCAGGCCAGTTTTCTATACTATATACATCTTTAAGAGTGACAATTCAGTGGGCTCCTCTCCAGAGAGGGGAGTCAGAGCAGCCAGGGAGGAAGGGTCTTATCTCTCTGCTGGTTGCTGTGGAGACAGGCAGCATCCCACTGTGAAGATGGTGTAATACAGTGGGAAAAAGCTCTGAGGGACATCACAAAGACAAGTTACCCCTTCAACCTCCTACCTCAGCCTGGCTCTGTTGCTGCTGTCTTCCTTCCAGCTTCCCTTCCCTTGCTGATTCTCTTCCCCTTTTTAGCTCAAGTCCCACTTCTGTTCTTAGTGGGACTCTCTTCTCTCCATTCCTTTTCTCTTCACAGCCTTTTACCATTTTATCCTCATTACCTCTGGGTGAACACACCTTGATGAAGTTTTCTTCCTGGACACAACTACAGACTCTTTTTCTGGTGCTCTTCTTTCTGCTGAGATGTTGAGAGCAGAACAGTGTTCCCACTACAGTTCAGCCTGTGGCAATGTCATTACCTGGTTCTGTATTTCAAGGGATCTGTATTTGTTCTCATGATAAAACCTTGCTATGTTTCTGTTTCATCCCAGTTGTGTTTGTTGGTGCCTCCTTCCACGAGTTCCTTTTGCACACAGTTTCCCTGTTGCACGACTTCACAAGCTCATTCTCCATAAGGAATTCCAGTTCTCTGTAGCATCATAACCACTTTCTCCTTGGTTCAGTAAAGGGACTAGTCATATCTGATCATTTTACTGTATCTCAGCACAGTGTGGTATCTGATTTATTTTAGAAGCATGCTTTACTGAGTTTGTCTCTTTGCTTCAGCAGTCAAAGAAATCCACAAAAATTTTGAGTTCACAGGAGGTGCCAAACAAGCACTTCCTTGGAAGATGCTTTCCTAATAGTCAGGATTTTACTGACTAGATTAGGTAGTTATCTTGGTGTTCATTGTGGAGGGAAACCTATGATTGAGTCAGTTATGCTTGTGTTTGTAATTCAGTGCAGAGATTATATTATCTACAGATTATTCCCTTATAAAATTACTATTAACTTGATTTAACAGTTTTTGTCTTCTGTCGAGCATCAATTCACAATGATTTTCTAGCGGGCGTTTTCATACTTAAATTCTTGAAAGGACCACAGGGTGGCAGAGTGATTAAACACATATCTACTGCAAGCAGTTTATTATGGAGACAGACAAGATTTACACGAGCCAGAATAGCTGCTGGTGGGAGTTATCCCGGTGGAGCCCGAGTGATGCCATTGGTTTGAAGTATTTCTGATGCCTGGCAGCAATGGTGCCATAACTGCCATGTGCCCTGCCTGCTGCTTCTGCCCCCGGGACACCTGTCAGCTGGAGGAGCAGCTTCTCTGGCTGGTGTTCCTGAGCTGCAGGATGTCTCTGTGCTGCACAGGCTCACCTAATAACAGGATGTGATGTGCTTAAGGATGGAGACCACGCTGGAGCTTCTCTTTTGGGGAATACTGTTTGGCAAAGACTGTTTTTTCTTTGTTAAAAGCCTCATCAATCATAGAGGAATATGATTCTGTATGTCATGGAAGCAGCTGTTTGGCACCCTGTCAAACTGCATCTGTTCCTGACACCAGAACCACATATCCACAGATCTGTGTGCACTACATGCTTGCACCCACCACCTACCCCAAACCCTGGCTGTGATGCTCACTCTAGGGCATGGAAGAGCCAGATATTCTGAGGTAGAGTGTGCTCCATTGAGGACAGTGTGGAAAGAGCAACAGTCAACAGAAACTCCATCTGAGAAGCAGGAATAAGTAGGAAAGGACTAATAGGGAATAGCATCTTAGACTGAATCTGAGCTTTTAGGTGTTGCCTGTCAAAGGACAAAAAATATGTCTGAGTGCTCAGAGCTGGTTACAGTGCCAAGTCAAACTGTGAGTTCAAGATACAGTGGTTTAAGCCAACCTTTTTGATCTTGCAATCAGACATCAGAGCTCATTAACAGATGTAGCTGGGGGACAGTTTAAGAAGCTGGCTTTTACTACTTAGCTGTTAGGTGTTGTCTTCACACTTGAGATGTGGTCTAGAAAGCAGTTCCTTCTCAGATCTTAATCACACTTCCCAGCTGACTCACACCTCCCAGCCGCTGCACTAAGCTGGATACTACAAGTCCTAAATTATGACAAGTCCCAGACTATGACCTGGACTAAACATACAGTGTAGACACAGCTCAGGCTGAATGAGTTCATAATTGCTATCAGTTAAATGTGGAATAAAGAGAAAACAAACCAAAAAGGAACTGGAAATACATATGAAATCTTCAAAGTTTAAGATTTCAACTGGTTTTGCAGGTTCTTTTTGACAGGTAAATATTTTTGTGATGTTCAAAATTAGAAATTATTGCAAAGAAATTAGAAAATGTTCCCGGTATAGTAGATAAGTGGAGGGACTCAAATGGCATCACTGGCATTGGGTAATGCAAAATGCTGGTTTAGCAGACCATACTGTCAACTTGAGTTACTGGGTCTACTGGTCTGATGTAAATTTCTGATCTTTTATCTTACTGAAGCTGTTTGTTTCCATAAAATATTTATCTATTCACACAAGCAATCACTAAAACATGTACCCATCTCTCGGCTGTGCTTTAGCTGTCAGCCTGCACAGGAATCTTGCAGTCTCCGTCTGGCCCTGTGAGTGTTTGAACATTTTATACAAAATGGAAAAGCTGAGAAAGGATAGGCTTAGAAAACCCCTTTCAGACTGACTCTGCATATCCCAGGATCAAAATTCCTTTTTCTCTGCACTTCAGCTCACTATTATAACAATTACCAAGACAGTGACACATGAAATGTAAGAATCTGAAGAGATATGAGTCTCACCCTAGTGCTGAAATGTGGGACAGATTGTGATAAATTCCTCCTGTTATCTCACTAGAATGACTTTTGTAGGAACTTGGATGTTACAACAGAAAAAGAGAAGTTGAAAATATACCAAATATACCTTTTTTTTTTTTTTTTTTTTTTTTTTCCCTGAAATCTTGCTAACTTTTCCTGTGGTTTCTCACAAGACTAAAATTAGCTTGGCCAGATGCATTCAGCCCTTTGAATCACACAAGCACTGATTCTTCTGACCGGTTGTAGCAGATAATTTAAATTGTTTTAATTTAGAGCAGCAAATGAGCAGCAATGAATGTAATCTGTGCACTGCCAAGAGTGGGAAACACTATTGTACATAGCCTGAAAAGAGAAGGAGAGCCTGGACAATACCTGGTAGTTCCTCTGGTCCCCCTTGCCAGGCCTCTAGTGCTAAGGAAGTGAACCAATTGAAACACAAAGACAAGTGAGCTCTCTTTGAGAATAAGCATGGGAATATAGGGAAAAAAATACACAGTCATTTTATGTGAGTGTTGCAAGAGATACTTAAATAAAAAGCCAATTTAAAAGCCAAAAACCTACTTTGTGTTTGTCTTCCTTAGTAAAAGAGGGACAAAGAAATTTTAAATTTGGTGTTTACATAATGCTGGTTCTTATACAAAAGATGGTAGGAAAAGCAAGACTGTTAACCCATTGAACAGCTCACCTGCTAATGCCTTTTCTCCCAGAAGTGCTTCACATCTTTTGCATGATGTGATCAATTATTTAATGATTAATTTGTCATTTTGCTGTTTAGAAAACTCTAGTCATGCCAACAAGAGAAAGACAAACAACCTCAGGAACCATGCTATAGGAGAAATAAGAAGTATACACACGAATATTGGTAAACCTTCCATGTGAACATCTCATGCTAAAATAAGCATGCAGAAAATTAATGAGACTAAAGAATTAATTTATCAAATCTCAGATTAATTTATCACTTCAAAATTTAGGCCACAGATGCAATATTCTTTAAAGCAGTGAAAGCAATATTCTTTTTTCACTATGTAAACTTTCAGCTTTTCACCACTTGGGCATTTACCTAATGAGATAAGAAAATTCATACAAATTGCTAAATGTTTCCTAAAACCAGTACCCTAATACAATGTGCCTGTTCATGCCAGGTGTCCCACAGAGCACCATGACCTCAGTGGTTCAAATGTGTAGCCTTATACTTTACTGCCTCCAGAGTCATCAAAAGTCATCGGAAAACACTTGAGCTTCCCCTCATGCCTGTGATACCAACTCCTCACCAGACCTGTGCAGCTTTTGTTACTCTCCTGATGTTGTGGAGGATGAGTTTTGAAGTGTTGGAGGGCTCCAGTTCAAAGATCTGCCATGCTTTTGGCAGATGCCTCGCTGTTGCTGGCTGCCTTCATCTCACTTAACCTCAGCCATGCTAAGGTAAAACACATGTATTCATACCTAAAATAGACACAAACTCTTAAAATTGATCCTATATCTATAAAAAAGAAATCAATCTACTGCCCGGAGGTTATCTCAGAGGGATGTCTCTCTTTTGCTTTCAGGATTTCAGACTCTGCACATGCTGTTCCACCTCTTAAAGTTGCATCTTTATCTTGGTGGCTAGCTTCCTCTGGGAGGAAGGGTCAATAAGGCTTAATCTGTTGCTAGAGCTATGTTCTATAGCAGTCTGTACACTAAAAACAAGATACAAACCTCTAATCAGGTTGGTTTATGTATCTTATTACTGGCTGTTGGCTGAAATGTGACCCTTTGGGGTTACAGTAATTAACTGTTTTGGGATGAGAGCAGGCTTGGAGTGACTGATACCCAATTCCCTCCTCTTAGGCACTTTGTAACTGTAAGAAATTTCAGTGTGAACATGTGGAACAAATTACAAATGGGGTATCAGTGCACAAAGGCAAACATAGCCGTGTATAACCATTAAAAAATTCAGTACAGCAAATTGCACTGGCCTGCATTTTCCAAATTGCAAGATATGCAAGGAAAGATAGGCATTTCTGCAGTTCCACAATAACTCTGAGTCAAGCCTATAGCTTATCACTGCCCAAAGACAGCTTCTTCCCCTTTTCCTCTCCCTCTTCCTCCTTTGTTGCTTCTGCTTCAAGCTGCTCAGGCCCACTCCACCTTGGTGCCAGTTCTGGCTCTCATTGGACCCCATAGCCATCAGCATAGCTCTGCTCTCTAGTCCAGAGGAAACTCTCCACTTTCTGGTACTCTTCTGCCTGTTCAGTGAATTGAACTGCAGCAAGCAGAGGTCCTAAATGTGGGAAAACCAGCATAAGACACATTGCAGATTGTGCTCCCAGAGCTGAGAGGAATGCTATATCTCCTTTTAGCAGCAGTAAATGGCTGAATCAGCCAAACCCAGGTCATGGAGCCAAGATCTTACCCAGAAATGGTTTGCAGTGCACAGTAACATTCTCTTGAAATTGTCTTTCCTCCAGTCATGTGACAAAGTGCTTGATAAAAATTACTGTGTAAATTCTTTGTCCTAAAGATAAGGTCAGATGAGATGGTTCTTTCAATTCCTCTTTTGTTTCCAGCTTTGTGAATCTGTACTTTGTATGTTTGCAGTGTGAGTGGAATTAGAGGGTGTTTGCAAGTTTTCAGATTTAGTTTTAGATTTACATCAAGCAAGCTCAGGCTGTCACGTTTACAGTCCGAAGGGGTCCTCTCTCCCTGGACTCTCCCATGACTGAAATAAAGGCAGTTTTTCTCCCTTTGCCGTTCATGGATCTCTAGTGCTGTTTGAGACCTACAGAGGTTCTCCTCAGAACGCCTGTCCTGCATTGAACCAAAGATCCATCTAGTCCAATATTCATCTCAGTGGCTATAAGGAGATTCTTAGTGAACAGCAGGGCAAGTGTATATAAAAATTCTTGCAACTGCTTGCCTAGCTTCCAATTATTTTTAGAACGGAGAATTTCCTGAGCTGGATGTGGCTGCTGTCTGCTTAGTAATCCTCTGAAGATTTATTTTCCATATATTTATCCATTTTTTCCTTGACTTTGAGGCTATTCTTTAACACCCAGAACCTCCTGTGGTAATAAATACCACAGATCTACTATGGGCCATGCAAAGAATCTCCTTCTTGCCGCTGTCTGCAGCGTGGTTACTTCCAGGCCCACTTAATTCCCTCATAGTTCTTCTTTTGCTTCTGCAACTAGAATCTTGGTCCTGAAGGGATGCCAATATTGCAAACAGTTAAACACTGCAAGTTCCATGTCCACAGAGTGTGTGCAGGCAGAAATAAAGGCAATGAGTAGGCAATCAAGGTGTATCATTTTGCACGTGTTTGTAAATGAAAACCATCGGTGGACCGCTGCAGGTGTCTCCTGGAATTTTTTTAAAAAAGGCTGGGTTTATTTCCCCACCAAGAATGTTGACAAACAGTGCTCATGACCTTGCAATTTCCTTCCCATTGCCAAGACCAAATGTTCCTCAGCCCTCAAGTATTCTGCATCCGCTGTCACCTGGAGACAAAGAGGTGAGATAGGCAGGGACCGAAGCTTGAAAATACCCCCTGGGTAAAGGGCGAGCGGAAACCCGGACAGCAGGATGGCAGCGGCAGTTTCTGAAGGGGGAAATCCGGACCAAGAGCTCCATCTCTGGCCCCTCGTAACGCTAATGCTACCCGGCAAGGCGCGGCACGCGCTGCAGAGCGGGCGCCGTAGCTGCCGCATCCCTCCAGACCCGGCAGCGCTCACCCGAGGGGCCCTCCCGTCGGTCCCGAGCGCACCTTTCCCCGCTCCGCCTGGCACTGCGGGAGGGGAGCGCCGAGCTCCGCGGCCGCCTTCTGCTCCCTCCCCGGCCCGGGGAGCGGCGGCGAGGCTCTCGCCGGTGCCCCCCTTGATGAGGGTGATCGGTCCGTTGAAGGTACCGGTGGCGTCGTTCCTCCCGGGGAGGGTCACACCCTGCGCGTCCACGCCCTTCTCCAGGATCCGCACCTTGTGCAGGTAGGTGCCGGCGGGCATCTGCGGGGTGTCGGTGAGGTCGGCGACCACCGGGCTGGCGACCAGCGAGGTGTT
>JAOEHX010037056.1:15292-38736 GCA_025448015.1 Bolborhynchus lineola
CTCTGGAGCCGCCGGGGCCGGGCGGGAGATGCCAGCGCGGGGGGCCGCGGGTCCCGGCCCCCCTCACCCGCGGTGCTGTGCCCGCAGGCCGGCGGCGATGGAGGAGGGCATGAGCAGCATGCAGCAGAAAGCGGCGGAGCTGGAGCACATGGCCGAGGTCCTGCTCACCGGCGAGCAGCTCCGGTAAGCGGTGCCTGCCCCTCTCCGGCGGGGGACGCGGGGCTCGGCAGCAGCTCCCGTGAAGGCGGGAGGGGGAGCTGCGGGCGGAGGGCGAGGGTCTCTCCGCTCCGGCTTCCCTTGCACCGGAGCACCTGCCCTGCTTCCAGCGCGTCCCCGGGCTCCGGCCCCGCTTTCCGCAGCGAGGAGGGGGAGGAGGAGGAAAAGGAGGAGGAAGCGGGGAGGCGGCAGCCGGCGCTGCGAGCGCGGGGAGATAAGTGAGCGGCTTGGGGGCCCTCTGCTCCGGGCACCTTCGCTCCCCTGCCTGGGGCGGGAGGCGTCCAGGGGAGAGGCTGCTGCATCAAGCGCTGCAGAAGGAGAGTTACATCTTTAAAGATCACCTCCCCCCCCTCCCCCTCAGGAGGAACCATCAGCAGTGAAGTGTTTGAACACTCCAGCGAGGAAGGAGCGGAGTGCGGGGAAGCTGCCCGGCAAGCAGCCGTGCGGGCAATGCCCTTGCAGAGGTGCATCTTCTCCCTAGAGCTCGGGTTTGTTTTGCTTCAGCTGGTCCCAGCAGATGGACGGGGATCCCCACTGTCAGTGCCAGCAGTAATTAACAGTGTATGTGACTGGAGATGTGCGCAGCTCAGAAACCTTTCACAAAAATGCCTGACTCAGTAAATTTTTAGTTTCAGTGATGTATTTAGTGTGCCATCTGCACCCATACACCACAGGGGAGAAAAAGAAATCTTAAGGCTTTCAGTCTGTTGATGGAACATCCTGTGATTCAGGAAGAAAAGCCTTACTGTTATTGTGTATTATACGTGTAACTAGAAAGAGAGTGGAAAACCACTTTACCAGTAGTTTTTGATTGATTTTTCTTTGAACTTTTTTGTTCAAATGGCAGACAAACATGGCAAATGATAGAAATTAGGCTTGATTTGGGAAGTGCCATCACTGCTGTTAGTACAGACACTTTTATTGTCTCATCCATGAGGAAAGGACCACTGACACCTTGTGACACATTCCAGGACTTCTGTTTGGGGAGTAAACACTGGTTTAATGGCCTGGCTCCAGTACATACCAGTGTCTGCTCCAAGCTTGAGATTCCTCTTCAAAGTAGCCTGAAGTGAATCGTAGTGTGCACTGGCAAGCAGGCTCTGTGTGGTGGGTTTAGAGCAGAGTTGTTCATCGAAGTGCCTAATAAGAACCCTGCTGTTCCTGATTTACCACACTGGAAGCTGACGATTCAAGGCTAACACAAGGTTTCTATTAAGATCACATTAATCTTTCTATGTACCTCATACGTGAATGTAAAAGCTTTGCAGTCTTTCCCTATGGAGAAGACTGAGGAAACTTCAACAAATCTAATTCCTAGAATCAGCTCATCAGTGTCACAATCAGGGATGACATTTGTCATCTTCATTAAGGTAATGAAACAGTGCTATTTTGGGGCAGGATGGTCTGCAGGTAGAAAATAGTTACAGAATCATAGAATAACTAGGTTGGAAAAAACCTTTAAGGTCTTCAAGTCCAACTGTTACATCATCAAGTCCAACCGCTATTCCCCACCCTGTGAAGTTACCTATGGACATTCCTTTGCAACTCTGTAGGAAGTGGCCTAGATCTTGTTAGACTCCAGTTTCAGTAACAACTCAGCCTGCATAATGTCTAGCTATTGCTGATCAAGGAGATCCACTCTCCCCTGACCATTTTCCTGTTCCCCACTCCTGGCTGTGTGATCCCTCTCCTCCCTTGTGTCTACTCCTGTACTTTTTGCACTTCTTGGGAGCAGATCCAATGCAGTGATCCAGTGTGTAGGGGAGTTTTCTGATCTGCTGACTGCCATAACCCACAGAAGATAGGTGGTGGGAATGCAGAGCCAGGAGCAAGAAGAGGAGGTGGTAGAGAAGAAGCGAGATCTCTCATTCTGGCAGCAGTGACTTGTTGGGTCAGCTGGAACTGTCATGTGAAACTGAGCCTAAAATTGCATTTCTTCCTCCTTTTTTTTTTTGTTAGCTTTGTTCTGTTTCTCTGTTGGGATACTCTGTGTGAAGGGTTAGTGTTCCTCAGTTTTCTAGACAATAAAAGCCACAAAATACGCGATAGAAAGCTGGCTGGTAGACGAGTTTTAGCCAACCCTGCACTTAAAGTTTCCCTTTTCCTGTCCCAGATAAGTGTATAATTGTTAAGGCTAAATGAAAACATGGAGGGTTTTCAGGATCAAAGACAGGCTATCTCAGCAGCCTTTCAGGCAGGCAAACAAATGACAAAGAACCAGCGCACACATGCTTTCAAGGAAACATACTGTATTCTTATTGATGCTTGCAACTGCAGGCTAAGCCCTCAGTGAGGGTGATGTATCCAGACAGGTGATTATGTGTGTATTTGGGTGAAAGTGCATGTGAGCAAGTGTTGCATACTGCAAGAGGAACACATAACTGAGGAGTAAAAGTGTAAAATGAATCTGTGAGTGTGGTGTTGCTTACACAAAGCCAAACAAGTGTAGGTATTTAAAGCACTCTTGTACTACACCAAACAACGCATTTGTCTAAACTCAAATACTTAAAAGCTGCTTGATTTAAATTCCTTGCGAAGTTCCTATTGCCTGTCTCTCCCCAGCCTCCTACCATGCCTCATAGCCCCCATTCCTGTGGCCTGTTCATTGCACATCTGTCCCTTTCTGGAGGGGACTCCTTCGTGCCATGAGGGCTGAAGTCATCTGTGCAGCACCTTGGCAAGCCCGACATTGCACACTGGCAGTGCTGGTGGGGGGGGTTATGGAAGCCCTGTGCCCTCTTCCATGTCCGTCGGAAGAGCATGCTGGCTAGGGGAGGGTGAGGAGAAGACTAAAGAGTTTTTTCCCTCACCTTGCCACTATCCTTCAGTTGCTTGTGATCTGTGTTTCTCCTTTCTGAGTTCAGGAGCCTCCTCTGCGCTGTGTGTGCTGGGCTGCAGGCACATGCTGGTGCTGCACTTGCACCTGCCAGCTTTGGTCATGAGCAGTTAATGAGAGATGATGCCCTGATGTAAATCCTGGTTCATTGGTGGGATGATTTATGGAAAAATAAACAGGATCTTGAGCTGTATTTTAGCTAACATGGTAAAGTTTTACATCCAGTAGTGTCCTTTGCCTCTGTACCCATCAGTCTGAGCCAATATCTAACTCTTGATTAATGGAAACCTGTTTTTTACAGTGAAGACTTCTGAAGTTTGGCTCTTGATGAGCTTTAATTTACCAGGCTAACAGCTATGAAGCAAAGCTGAAGATTTCAGCAGCGTGACACTTCAGGGCAGATGTGCTGGCAGCTTCTTGCTGCTGTACAGGAGACTTAAGAAGAGCAAGACCAGAGCTGGGATGCCACAATCCGGCTGTTGGCTCTGCTGGCACTGATGGACCTGCAAGGGTGAACTGCTTGGGCTCTGACTGCCTGACAAGCTCCAACCACACAAAGCCCCAGTTCTTCCCTCTGTTCTGCTGCAGCTTCATAGACCCTATAGCTGTTCAGTGGCTCTGTAAGTTACAAGGAATGAGTATGGACTTGTCTCCTAAAGAAGCTGAGAGCTGTGCTTGAGTGGATCATGAGCTTCAGCTTCCTTAGGATCGGGAGGGCCCTTCGAAGCTTCCACCCCACTGCAGGTTCCTGTGAACATGTGCCTGGAGCAGCCCTTAGGAAGTGAATATCCCTGAGCTTCCTTGGTCTTGCTGAGTGTGCTTGAAGGAAAGTATCACAGCCTTAGTGCTTTGGATAGTCATTGGGGAAGCATAATAACGGGAACATATAATGGCACTACTGAAGTCGATAAGAATTTTATCAGCAGAGCAATTCCAAGCCCATTTCCCTCCCAGTCAAAGGCAACAGGCTGTGCCCATTTCAGCACTGTTTGGCAGAAAGATTAAAGTATCTCTCTCCGGGTTTGAGCATTAACTTAGAGCTGATCTTGCCTGTGGCAACAAAGAGCAGTTTCAATGGGAATGTTTTGATACACATGCTGGCTGCCTGCTTTACAAATCATGGTGTCTGAAGTCTTCCTAGTCTGCTAGTTGGTTCTTGATGCCAGATTGTGACCAGAATCTGGTATATCTCCCAGAGTCACTCATTTCTTGCAGAAAATATGCTTGATCATTTAGGGTGCCTTCAAGCTTCAGTTGACTGAACAGCAATATTGAAAGAGCATCTTTTTTATAAAAAATAGGAAAACCAACCAGAAAACAATATTGCCATTGTATATGTGGAACAGTTTTCTGTGGAAGGTGTAACTTGAACGACGTTTAATGTCTAAGCAGACTTTAGGATACCTCTTTATCACCAGCCTTTACAAGAAGCAACACTTTTCCCCATTCACCCTTTTGTTAAGTACTTGAATAAATAATTAGGAAACTTGTTAGATGAGCCAGTGATTTTGATAGAATAGTTCTTATTATTCAGCATCTTCTGTCTTTCTGCTTAGGGAGATATGAAGCATGTTTCTTAGAGACTTTTCTTTCTTTTGGAAGAGACAAAATGCAAGATATGGTCCAACAGAAATTTGTTTACCTTTTTTATACATGTTTTATATGGTTTGCACATGACTTTCATCTTACAAAAGAAGTTTTACATGGTAAACAGGTATACATTTGGAAGCTACAAGACAAGTCAAAGCCAGTTTTCACTGGTCTTCCAAAGGTCTCACTTCAGGAAGAGTATCACTTTAAGAAAACTTCATAGCATATTGCAGTGCATAACTTTCAGAGTCATTAACTTCTGAAGGATGATTGCACCTACAGGTCCATAAACTTTTTTTTATTCTAAGCAATAAATAGTCAGCCTTTTTCACCATGGTAGGATTCAAAAGTTCATTTGCAGTCTAAGGTGCAAAAAACCCAGGGCACATAGCAGTAACAGTTTCTAGTGAAATGTAATCAAGAGAGTCTTAGTGTTAATGTTTTGCTATAATCTAGAAGTATATTAACCATATAGCATATAGCTACATAATTTATTAAATGCTATCATTATGTCTGAAAGTATATCAACACTCTAGCATAAGTTTATACACTAAAAGAAACGTAAGGATTTAAGATAACAAGTTGTCCAGAGGCCACTTCCTCTCTAGTCAGGTCCTGGTCAATCTTTAGATATTAAACAAACATATAAATCATTTTTAGAGACAGAATTAATTAAGATGCTATTTTGTAATCTGCTTAATCCAGTACAATATTGTACCTCCACCTGAAGTGTTGATGCGTTTTTCTATGCCCTGCAGTTTGTTCTTGCAGCTTCCTCAGTTCTCCACCAGTGGTTGCATTTCCCTTAGCCAAGAGCTATAGATCTGGCAGAAAACTAACCCTGGAAAAAACAGTTTTCAGTTCTCTCACTTGAGAAGGTTCTCATGCACTGACTTCTTCAGGTCTGATGGGACACACATTCTAACATCAGATCTATATGGAACAATGTGCTCCAGAAGTCTCTGTCCAGATAATTTCACTTTCATTAATTTGTTTTCCAAAATCAAGCAACCAAAAAATTGGCAATCATCTCCTCTGTGAGGTTCCACTGAAGAAAAGGTTTCAAAGTAAAGGTTGTTAGAGCTGCAAAATGAAGTGCTCTGAAATCAAGAAGTTCCCTGCTAGCTCAACTCTATCACAGCACTTTCAATTATATATCTTAATTAATATAAATTATTTCAATTCTATAAAAAGAATGTGTTTCTCAAATGTATATGTTTTTTTTTTCTAGAATCTTTGATACCTGATGCACCTTGTCACGCATTTCAATCTTACCCATTTGTACTAATTTTAATGACATCAAGTCCCATGTGTACATATAAGCATGCATGCATGCATAGATACATATGTATACATATACATATAGGGGTATGTATATGTATATGAATCCTGGCCCAGGAATCTCAATTTCTCCTTTCTCAGTTACATCCTTCAGTAAACTTTGTGGCTATTCATCAGTTCTAGAAATCAAGATGGAAGGCTTTTGTTTGCTCAATTCTTTCCTTTAAGCTATGCCTTTGAATAACTCGGTCATTCCTGTCAGCAGCTTTCCTCCACACAACTCAGAGATCAAGTAGTTAACAACCCATGTGCAAATAGTGATCGCTTTTTTGCTACATACACAAGAAGGCGGATGTTGTTCCAGTGGTTTGTGCTGTATATTTTATGTATTCCATTCCAGACACAGTTAATCATTAACTTTTGTCTCGGGTTAGCAGAGACCAGCAGGCAAGAAAAGGAACCTGGATGTGCATAGCACGTGCACAAATGTTTGTTATTTATAGCTGCCATGAGCAGGTGAAGGAAAGAGTTGTGATGGTGATACTTGTGTGGGGAAGGCAGAATTAATGTGACAAAAGCAATCTAGTTTTGCATTTGCTACACAATCCCTGCTCCTGTGGGGGTAGTGGCCATAGGCTGACAACATGACAGAGAAGTCCTCCTATCACTTGTCATTATGATTTACTGTTTGTGTAGTGATAATGCCTAGGAATTTGAGCTGTTTATCAAGTCTGAGCAGGGGTAGGCACTGTATGCTCTGGAGAAATATAAGGCTCCTGCAACACAAATCTTGGCTGCAGCAGGTAGTGGTTTCCTCCAGCAGTAGTAGGCTATGACTGGCAAGGGAGGAAAAGTCTGTGTAAAGCCACCAAATTTGGGGAATCAAAATGGGACTCTATTAAAATTGGGATTTCTGGTTTGGGAGTTCAGACACTGGGACCAAGAGTGGTATCCCAGAAGGGCAGAGAAAAATACCTCCCAGGTGTGAGATGCAGAGGTGATGCTGCGTGCTGAGATGGATGGGGAGCTTTGGATAGTGTGTTCAGGAAAGGATCTTCTCTTTTCTCCCTCTGAAGTCATGTTTGTAGAGTGAGAGACCAGACTGAAGACAGGAGGGAGGTCAACCACCTTTCCCTAATGCATCAATAGGCAGGGACTACAGAGGCATCAGTGCATCTCATTTTAATTGAGGCATTTCTTATATCTGTAGACTTCAGTACTTTTTGAAGTGTAAAACTTGAAGAATTTCAGTGCTTTGATGCAAAACTTAAGGAAGTGAAGGGTATTGTCACAGCATCAAATGTACCTTCTGTTGTGGTTAACTCTTTTGCTTCTCTCTTTCTGGCAAAGCAGGCGTGTGTGAGTCCTTTCAGTAACTGAAAGATATTTTTTCTCCTGCATTCAAGGCCAGGGTTGAACACAGTCATCTCTTCAAAATGAACTTTTGTGGGAAGAGATGATTGAATTGATGAAGAGCTGCAAGGGGGATGAATGCTGGTAAGAAGGAATAGCTAAGCAGGTTTGGTTCGTGTACCTGGTCCCTCAAGAAAAATTGCATTGAGGCTCTAAATGTTAATAAAGGCAGAAACTTCAAAGCTTCAGGTCTTGGCAGAACCACTGGCAGTTGTTGAGTGAAGGATGTACTTCACATGTTAGTCATGGGTTGTTCTTGTTTGTTTTTTTTTTCTTAAGAGCAGGACAAATAAGGCATGTATTTTAAACATATGTATGTATTTTAATATATAAACCACTGAGATTAAAACCAGCCTAAACGTATTTGAACACAAGCTCACAAAAATCCTTAGCCACACTGTTTCAACTAAGACTATTGGTATTATAATAGAATGGAGAGACAGACAAAGGCATTTTGCCTCCACTAGCTAGCAGAAGGGAAGCTGAGAAGGGATTTTGAAACAATTCCATAAATATCATAAATATCAACAACATATCATCATAAATATCAACAAGAGTCATGAATTTTAGTTAATTTTTTTAATGGTTTGGAGATTTCACTTCTCCCTTGAAGCCCATATTTTTCCTGAGTCCTTAATAAGAAATGACTGTATTGTGAATATGCTTTTGCGCCTTGCAGCAGAAAGAATAAAACTGATCTCAGAGTTAAATTAAAATAAACCGTTTAAACCTACACTGCCAGGACAGTGCTATACAGCAGGAGTAGAAGTAGAACAATGTGCAACTTTCTCTTTTTGCAAACTCTGAAGCATTGAGTTTCATGGAAACATGGAGAAATGGGAATGATAACCCACAGACTCACAGGCTCACCCAGTGTCTAGAGAAACCTTTGAAGCCAAAGGAGTCTCCTCAGCAGGTCTGCTCCTGTTTCATCTATTTCTGTTCCTCATCTGGGCTCTTCCTCATGGCGCAGGTATGCCTGGGGCTAGAGAAGTGGAGAGAAGCTGCTGGTTTGGATGGCTAAAACTTTGAGCAGGCACTGCCGGTGAAAGAAGTGACCTCTTTCTTGTATCCACACTGATATAGGTGTTTCTGCCTCCTTGTTCCTTCCTCTGTGCTCCCCCTCCTTGGGACTTAAGCATCTGTGGACCATCACCACACAGTGTACTGGGGAAGTCACCAGCATGGCTTTTGGATGGCTGATAGTTCAGTTGGGTCAGTTTTACAAACAGATTTACTGCATGACCACATGAAAGCTTTCTCTGAAGTAGTACGGGGGGAGAAATGGGTGCTGGCGTACCCCATGTCACTGACGTTCAGTTTAAGGCTGTGGTTTTCTGATAGCATGGGTCTAATTGTAGGCTGCTGCTGCCCTGCTCTTATCACGTCCCTTGCACTTCGCACTGGTGTTTGTCTGAGTTCAGAAGTTCAGGGAACTAAAGCAACTGAAGCCAAATAAGAAAAAATTAACTTTCTAAACAGGCTCAGCATGAGGGCAGACCAGTGCCAGCACTGGGGTGAGGGAGGCTGTGGAGCCATATGGTCAAGGATGGAGCACAGCAACGGTGGCAGCAGCCCCTGCTGGGTTTGCTCGCCCACCCTCTCAATGCTCAATTTGCCTAAACTCAACATGGGCCAAGGATTTGCTGGATTCCCATTAAGAAATTTCAGACTCCAGTAGACGACTGACTACAAAAATCATGTTGAGTTTAAATGCCCAGTGCACATGTTGTGATGAGATAGGAACAGAAACTGTGTTTGCAATTTGCCTGCATTATTCCCATTTCAAGGTTTTTGCCTTTCCCTCTGCAGTCTTGTCAGGTTATTACACATCAATGGAGACAAATATTGACATTTCATATGTTTTGAAATTGTACTATGAAAGTTACATGACCAGCACACTGCAGTGCTGCCAGCGTGAGAGCACTACTTCAGAAGGCACCTCCCACCTTAATTATCAGCCCTGTAATTTTACAGTCTTCCTAACAGTGCCTCCATGCAGTAAGTGCATTCAGATCTCAAAGGTGCATTTATGGGTAATTAAAAAATATGCCTGATTGGGCTTGGTAATTAAGAGTAAATATAGAAGCTGGCTTACATATAACAAGGCCATAATTCCCCATTTCCTTGCAATTGTGTGGGTGATTACATGGGCCACTGCAGCTCTGCTGCAGGGATTTGCAGGCAGATTGGAGTTTTCTGGTTTCTGTGGAGAACCAGGGGTCTGTCAGTTGTGCTGTGGGTATTACAGTGGTATTGAACCCATGTGTCTATCTGCTACTGCTGCAGAAAAGCTCTCTCAGGATGCTGTTTTGGGTGAGGGTGCCTCTGGTGTATTTAAGGCAGCAAACACAAAGATTCTTTCTTGAAGATTTAAAAGTGAATGGAAAAACTGGAACTAAATGACCAGTCAGAGCAAAAGCCAACGCCACCTGAGGAATGATGATAGCAAAGGTGGGAGCTTGAAAGTGAAGATAAGCACAGTAATACTGTGTTTGATGTAACAGGAGAGGGGGAGGCAGTGGAAGGAATAAGGGAGGTGGGCAACATTACTGAGATCAAGAGCTGTGGAAATGAATGCAAGAGCATTCCAGCTAGATAAGAGCCAGACAAGACAATGTTTGTTGAGGAGAGTGCACAGAAGAAACCTGGAGGTGTAAAATAACAGGGAGTGAAAACTTGGCGTAAAACTTGAACTTTCTGGGGAGATGTATAGCTGGCCTGGAGGTGCTTTGCGCAAGGAATCTGCAGAGACCAAAGCTCTTCTGCTGATAAGTAGCACTAACACAACCATATTTATGCTTTATGGATCTTATATAACCTACCTGGTTTACCTGCCCCCCATTACTACACAGCTGTCCTCTAGCATGGTGTCCTTTTATTTGTAGTTTAGAGGTTCATGTGGGTTTGTTTCATTGCTTCTCACACTAAAGGCCGAAACAGGCATACTGCAGTAATGTTTCTACTAGTGTTCAGCTGAGTGGTTGTACAATCTGCTGGCTCTGTGTTTGCACCACTTTCCTGCATATTGAGCTGAATGAGTTTATTGGCAGGAGTTAAAAAGAAGTGTTTGTATGCTGTATTCGTTGCTCTTTACATTGTTACTCATGTCTTCAAAGCACTGGGGCTGCTTAAAGCAAGTCTGTGTGTTCCTTTGTGTTTTCACAAGCCATTCTTAGCTCTGATTTAAGCGGCAAACCAAACACAAGGCATAATGACAGTATGGTTCTAAACCCAATGATTATTAATTTCATTCCAATGAGTACTGCAGAATATTCACAGGAAGCTGAAGTTGCAAGTGCTTGTCTGAGGAATCGGAGTCCAGCACTTAAGCTCATCCTCTTTGGGAGGAGAATCTGGCAACACATGGCCAGGACGTCACTCAAAGTTAGGATTGTGGATAACGGAAATGACTTCTGAAAATATATTAGCCAGGCATTATTTATAGCGCTGATTGTCAGCAGTGGAACAATTTCCTTTCATTTTGTGCAGAAAAGATCCTCTTTTGATAATCACACATCCTTTTCTGCAGTAGCATATAATTGTATAGCTTAGAAATCAGGGTGATACAACAGAAAGCTGTTAATTGTTTCCTGATGTTCAGGATGCAATTAACTTATACTTTCGTTTTTACTAAAACATAGAAAGAGTAACTCCTAACTTAAACTGCTATTTTGCTGTTTGGTCTGTGCAGACAGAGAAAGATTGTGATGTGAAGAAGCATGATAGTAGTGCTATCATGTACAAATCCTAGAAGACATTGTACAAATACCATTTTGAGAATTACTTGGGGCTAGAAGCTTAGAGACTTGTCTTGGACAGTATTTTCCAAACTAATGACATTTGGACAAAGTTAGACCTTTCAGGTCTTTTGGGAAATGGTAGAAAGAGATGATCTTAAATGAGGTTAACAAGTAGACCTCTCTGATGAGAAAAATGGCTCCATAATAAGAGCCATTGATATCATACTGATGCTTGTCTAATTAGACAAGGCGATGAAAGTGGGTTCTTAAGTGCACACTGAACAAAAGAAATAAAGCAAGGTTTATTAAAAATTTATTTTAGTAATCTTAATTAATTTTTTTATATAACATCAATATATGCGAGATTATACAATTATCTAAGACAGCAAAACGGTGTCTGTACAAGAAGGAAGACCCAAGAAGGGCTGGCTGTCAAGGTGAGGTTGGGCTACGGCATGTGATGTACAAGGAGATGCTGAGGGTTGGGTCTGCTCAGCCTAGAGAAAAAAAACCTCAGGGGGATCTTAGTGCTGGTTGCAACTACTTCAATGAGAAAAGGTAGGGAAACAGAGTCTTTTCCAGGTGCACAAGGATAGGACGTGGGGCATTCAGCAAAATTTGCAAGGGAATTTCCAGTTAGATATTTGGAAATAATTACTCACTGTGAGGGTAAGTAAAAATTTGGAATAGGAGCCCAGAGACGTTTGGGGATACTAAAATCTTGCCTGGACCTGACCCTGAACAACTTGTACTAACTGGACATTTTAGCTAGGTTGCACCATATGACCTCCAGAGGTCTCTTCCAACCTAAATTACTCTATATTTCAGTAAGGCATGGTGTGATGTCTTCTTTAGGCTGTGGCGGCTGATGTTATCAGCATTTTGTTAGTGGCTGATAACCAGAGGTTGTTATCCAGTCAGTTGCCCTGGTGGGATGGCTTGTGAAAGTACTTCTAACCTACTTCAGTGAGGCTTATGAGGTGGTTTATGACAATACTTCTAACTTACTTCTAACTTGCAAACTACCAGCTGAGGTAGTTTGAGTAACAGATGCGGTGATTGACAGTACCACTCCTTTCACATTGTCCAGCTTTTCAAGCAAAGTTAAGGATGAGAAATGTATCCATTTCCAAATGAATGACCAAGAACTTCTGAAATTTCTCTTTCAAGTGAGATTTTCATGAAGATGTGAAGATGAGAGCATGATTCCCGTGACCACACTGTCTTAAGTCAGCCCAGGATTTTACCCCAGATCCTGAGATTCATGAGATGCCAACGTTGCAACCCTTCCCACCACCAAGGTGTCTGGGGAGGTATCTGTAGGTGCATTTCTTAAGAACCTGAGGGACAGAAACCAAAGTGTGCATATTTGGGGCGTACTGTTTTTATATCAGTCCGTATGGAGTAATACATGCTGGAAGGCGAGTAGATCATGTTAGTGCCGGAAATCCTGCTATGTCATGTTGGCATTACAGAAGGAGTAGTAATCTCGGGGCAAGCTACCTGCTCCTCTATTCTCACTGCCTGCATAGCGATACAACAAACAGATCAAGAGCTCTCAGATCCTCTCACACTGTGCACAATTAGTTTGGGAATTAATTTTTGTGCATAAATTCTTGAGGAGCAGCTGAGAGAATGTGTTTAGCCTGGAGAAAATGAGGTTGAGGGGAGACCTTATCACTCCCTACAACTACCTGAAAGGAGGTCATAGCAAAGTGGGTATTGGTCTCTTCTCCAAGTAACAAATGATAGGACAAGAGGAAATGGCCTTAAGCTTCATAACGGGAGGTTTAGATTGGATATTAGGAAAAATTTCTACCCCAGAAGCATTGTCAAGCATTGGAATAGGCTGCCCAGGGAAGTGTTGGAGTCACCATCCCTGGAGGTACTTAAAAGACGTGTAGATGTTGTGCTTGGGAACACTTGTGGATGTGGCCATGCTAGATTAATGGTTGGACTCAATGATGTTAAAGGCCTTTTCCAACCTAAACGATTCTATGATTCTATAGTTCAGCATTCAGAAAGTTCAAGAACTATTTGTATTGTGCTTTGATAGCCTATGCCTTAATGGACTTAATGGACCGAACCAAAGAGCATGTCTCTGTGTGTATGGGTAGCTACAAGAAGCACCCATGGTCCATATGCCAAACACCCTCTGAGGAGCAACCATACTCAGGCTCCTACAGATTCCTCCTTTCTTCAGGACAGGTCATGTCAAAGCTTGTCTTGAGTAAATTAGTTTGATTTGAGGTCCTTTCCAACCCTAACTATTCTGTGATTCTATGATTTAGAATTAACAGACAGTGTTGGGCCATTTATATGGATGAAAGATGGGTATCTGAGTCTGTGTAAAGCACAGTGCAGGCCCTAACCTCTCACCTCCTCTTGTCCTGTTGCTCATCTAAAGCCTGTCCCTAGCTGTCTGTGCAACATGTGTTTTGGATTCAAGTTGAGGCCTGACCCTGACTTTGGAGTATGCTGTAGACATATTGATGTAATCTAAGTCTACCAGCATCCAGCTGAGGCTGATACTGCGTGTAAAGCTGATGCCATTACTCTGTGCATGAGGGTCAGGGTGCATGTTCTGCATTATTAAAGCAGTAAGAAGTCACAGTTTGAATTTATTGTCAGAGCACATAAATACCTGTTCACAGAGCTTTCTTCATGTGTGGAGAGAGAATTTTGCCTAGAATGAGAAATGGCAAACACATGGCCCAGCAATGGGAGCAAGCTGTGCAGTAGAGCAGCAGAACTTCTCCAGGCTCCTTGTTGATTTAGTTATTATTTTAAAGGAAAATTTCCATTTAATCTTAAGAGCAAAGGAAGAATGCTTCTGTCATATTTATCTTTTCAAAGCTCATTTACTTGTGAACATGTAACAAGGCCTAATCAAACAAGACAAGATCCTTGATAGCATCCTGGCAAAAGGAACTATTCATAAAGTGGAGTTGTGCAGCAGCTGTGTAGCTGTTCATATCATATAACAGATGCAGAAAAATGCTGAGCTCATCAAAAGAAACCATCCCCAGGCTGGATTTTTGCAAAAGTAAAGTGATTTAAATTAGTCTTTAACTAGAATGTTTATTAATACATTCTCTTTAACGATAAAGTTCTTCATTAGCTTGCCAGAATTTAAGCAGTGAGTAACTTCATGCCATTTGACTTCATGCCCTTAAATTCATATACCCTAATTCTTCAGGTTATGTGTTTGTATGACCTATATAAAAAGAGTAGATAGGGCAATTATTTATCATTAAAACATTTGTGTCAGAGAACAGTCATTTCTGTGTTTTAAAAATGAAAACAGTAGTGTTATGTTGCAGAATTGTTGAGTAAAATCATTGTTAACCATTTGGCATAGGTGTGTTTGGGATTCATTCCGTGTAGTTTGAGGCAATCAATAGCTTTCTGAGACATTTTTAATTTTTTTCTCTGTAGGTGGTGGTTCATTTCTTCTTTTTCTATAGGCACTTGAAGTGAAGCCTTACTGGATGTTACAGGTTTCTCCTTAAGAAAAACACATATAAATGAGCAGAATGTTAGGATTATACTGATTTCTTTGCTCCAGCTGGCTGTGAAGGTCATACGGGCTTATGTTTTACACTCGCAGTTATGGTTTTTTTAAGGAAACATGACAACCCAAGGGAACTGAAAAAGACTGTAACATGAGTCCATTTTGGCTTCTATCCTATTTTGATTTATTTACTTTAATGTTTACATACTTCATAGTATTCAACAAATAATTTTTTTAAAAGAAGTGCCACAATATAAATTTAGGCAAATTTCAGGCTTAGAAAGGCCTGGGTGACTATTACTTTATATATAGTCAAGTTCTTCATGGTAGCTTCATAGGGTCTCAGGTGAGGGGCTGGAGGTTCCTGCAAACCTGGTGATTAGGGTCTCAGCGGGATGAGGGGGTGTGCACATGGAGACAGGGAAGCCAACTGAGTACAGACATGTAGAGACTTCACCCAAGGGAAAAATGCAGAGCTGGGCCATGGAGCAACAGCTGAAGAGCTTTTCTTGCACTCTGCTGTTAACTCACCTGAAGGATTATAGACACACATCTATTCCTCTCACTTTTTTGTTTAGATAAGGCCAGACTTCCAAACTGGTATCTTCTTCTCTCTGCTCATGAGACTGGCTCATAATTTCTCATACCAGCATAGCACTGCTTCATTGCATCTCTTTGAGCTTATTCTTGAATGAAGATGGCATGAAAAATACACCATATTTAGATGATGTCCTGTGGTATCATTTACAACGACATGAACTGGATTTCCCGTAATTTCTGGAAACATCTCAGTTAATACAGGCTAAGATTGCCTTTGTTTTTTTGTATAGTCTCAGCCTATTGATAGCCTGTAGTCTGTGAGAGTTTAGCTACTGCATAATCAGCTATTTCTTACTCTTTGTTACTTTCAACCTCCAAGTTCTCAGTTTTCAGGAGGGCGTTTTGTTGTTAGTGCACAGTCTTGCATTTATAGTCTTACCTGTTCCTCCATTTCTATTTCTGCACTGTGAAGGTCATCCACTAACAATTGAATCACCTCTAAGCAATCCTGTCAAATGGATCATTATTTTAAGCGTTTAAAAATCTGCATCAGTTCCAGTTTCATTTTATAGTTTAATGGTCAGCCACTGGATTTCAGTAGGCTTCTGGTAGACAGTGGAAACAGCTCCCTTGAATCATGTCTTCTGTCATTGTAGCATCCCGCGTACTGCAGTACTGCCAGCCATAGCAGATAAAACCCCCCATGAATCAGTGCCAAAATATGGTAAGACTATTTTTTGATTTAAAGAAATTCAATAGAATGCATTTTATAGTCAGTATGTTTTAATTCACTACTTTCACAGATTCCTCCAAGAATAAAGCCCAGTAATGCAGTTGTACTAACCATGAAAAAAGGAAGCTATTCATTTAGAACTGGAAGACATAAAGTGTGATGTTTTTAATACACCATACTGTATACTGAAAGACTGTTATACCTATACTTATATTAAGATGAACCTACGTATTTGTTGGAGCTGAGCAAAAAGTCTTGAATCGTAGCCTCCATATAAAATTGGGTTTGTTAACAGTAGCACATGGCACTAACCATTTGATTACTCATTTTATTTCCTGTCAGGTACTGGCTATTTTTGCTTAATGACACTCATGATTACACAGCGTAGAAATTGGTTAAGAGTTTTGTGTAGAGATGGAAAATGATTGCTAAAAGCAATTGAGATATTACTGCAGTATGACGTATTATTAATGTTGAAGGCAGGTGTTTTTTTCTTGCTTGCAGCAGGGTTGCCAAGGGCTGCTGGAAGGAGTGCAAACAGCCAGTGCCCCTCTGAGGAGCATAAAACACTGTGAGAAGATCTCCTGCAGGTCTGCAGTACTCAGGCAGAGAGCAGCCATGCCTGGAAGGACTTTGAGATCAGGGGTTACCCAAAGCCATAAAACATCTTGGCAAAACTATTTGTCACTCATTGACAGGGTGGGAGAAACATCACAACTGCACCTGAGATAAGGCACTTGGCTAATTTCAGTTCTTGCATGGACTTCTTGGGTTACCTCTGGCACATAACAACTTTTACTGTCTGCAGTGCTGTGGTGCTTTCTGAGTGTTATGGATCTGCTCTTCTTCAGATATGCTGTCAGATGGGTGGGTGGAAAGACTTCCTTGTTTCTCACACAGTGCAAGAGCATAGCAGAGTCATACTCAAGCTTTTGGTATATGTAAAAGAGATGCCAACCTTAGTAAATAAAGGCCCTCAGCCTGTAGCTTTTTTTGGCTCCCCTGCCACCTTGGGATGTGGGCTTACACAGCAGAGCTTTCTGGCACCCACAGCCCCTTGTGTACTTGCTGCAGCTCCTCTTCTTGACCACAGCAATGCAGAACTGTAGTCCAGCATCCTATTCCCCAGTTCCTGGTCTGTCTCTCCAGGTTCCTGAATGTCAGTGCTTGCAGGAATAGCTGTATCAGTAAGGCTTCTTATATTTACCCTGTTTATCCCATTTAGCATTTCAGAGGAACATTTGCCTCTCCCAGCCATGTTACTGAGATAACAGGTCTGCATTCCCTGACACAGATTTCATTGATTTTCACTGGCCTCCTGTGAAACCTACGCTGCTCCTTGATCAGTTTTCTATATATAAAATACTTCCTTTATTGAGAATGATTTTCAGCCGAAGTCCACAAGACTTGGTAGCTTTTGCCTACTGTGTTAATCCAGTGAAGGGATGTCTATAACAACAGTTGTCCCATGTTTTCTGATCTGTACTTTCAAATTTAGGTAATGTATGGTAGAAATATTCAGTTTAGATTTGGGAAGACATCCCCAAGAAAATGAATCCCCATGGTACTTAGTGATTTAGTAAGTCTAAGAATATCCTTGCAATGGAGACACAGGAAAGTAACATGGAAAAACTTAGTTGATGGACATAACCAAAGATGGCTTGTTCTTATGAGAAATGTGCATCAGTTCTTGTGGGGATACACATAGCAGTATCCCGTAGACCTTGATCTGCATGCATTTGTCCCATGTGTGCATCCCAGCTCATCCCTACATGAGTGCGAAGCACAATCATATTTGACTTCCTTGTTAAGGAGGAGAACTGTGAGTTCCTGAGTTCTGACAGATTGAGCCCAGAAAGCAGGCAGCTGGAGTGAGACAGGCAGACTTCCACTTTCCTTACGACCAGGTGCAGGTGAAATAATAACTTGCCTGCATTCTGTGTCTTTGTCTTTGTAAAACCTGGTTTTGTGCTTTCCAGTGAGGCAGAAACTGTCAAGACTGAAGTGTTCAGGCAGTTGGGAATATTATTCATGTTTATATACATTTTGATTAAAAATGAAATGGCTTGGCAGGCAGGGAGATCAGCCACTTGTGGACATAAAGGGAAAGTGTTGTTAGATCTGTGACCTTGCAAGATACTGAGTTTTCCTGCTTCTTGAGAAAGAGGCAAACAAATACTGTTCTGATTTGATGTTACTGTTAGACTATCCTCACATGTGGGTGTATCACAGCCCAAAGAGAAAAGTGAAGGGGAGTCAGTTGCCCACTGAATACATTCCCTTACAGAGTCAAATCCTAGAAAAATACAAACATATACCAAAACTTAACATAAAAGTTGTCTAAAGATCCTATTTGCATTCAGTGTTTTATCAGACCTACAACATTATGCTGTATTGTTTTAAATGAAGACCAGATACAGGGTCAGATTATACACCTTTGAGGTTTAAAAATCCAGACTTGGGTTTTGCAAGTGGTTGCTAGTTTTATGACAGATTAATACAAACGCACAGATCTATTTTCCTCTCCAGTCTGGAGTAGTCACAAGGGAGGCTGTGGGTCTGAATTTCTGGCCTGAATCTGTGGGCTGAAAGAGTGTCCAAAAGACAGAATTCTGGTTTTATCCTGAATGCTGAGCCATGCCTGTCTCTGGTCCCCAGAGCTTGCTTTGATCCCTGCCAGTTATAGTAAAGTGTAATGAGTATTGAGGATGTCCCTGTGCATGCTTGGTTGCAGGCTCAGTGACTTTACTACTTTCTGCACTTATAGAAAAGGACTTCATAAAAGAGGCAGCCCCAGTGTTTTGTTTAAAACCACAGGGGCACTGGTGAACTGTCACTTCTTTAGAAGCTTTAGGCTTTCTTCTGCAGTGCACCAAGAGATGGTTTATCTGAAATCTCTATCTGGCTCTGTGTTCTGGCATGTCCTCAAGTTGACTACATGGCTGCAGGCAAAAAAGTAGAGATGAACACAGTGATAAGAACTGATATCAGGATCTGTTTTGAAGACAACCTCTCTAACCGTATTTCAGAAGTTAGAATTCCTTCTCGGCCACAGCTACCAATACAGAAATACCTGCATCCTATTTCCAGTATGACCCCATGTTTTAAGGGGTATTTTAGCTCCTGTGAATATCAAGTAACAGAACTGAGTGATTGCCGAGCTGAAGCATAAATAGAAAGAGGAACAGGCAGCAGTGAACCGCTGACACTTCAGCTGGGACTTGGCAAGCCCAGCTGGAAATGCTTGTCCCAGGAATGCACATTGCATTTGCAGGGTACCTTCACGGCCGCCTCTCTTAGCAAAGTTTGTAACACCATTGACCTATTATTTTTATTTTTGCTGACAGTGCAAAGGCAAAAGTTTAATGTAAAGAATATTTCACACAGTTCTCTGTTTTCCTGGGTGCATATATATACACAAACGCCACCATATGCTCACTTGTTGTGTAATGAATTAAGTCTGCAGCTGACCTGTGAATTCTAACTTTCAGTGGGAATTATGCTTCTAAGTTACCGAGGCACTTTGGAAAATGCCAACTTTTAGTAAGATGCTTGCATACCTTGCTGTAGGCAAGTTGTATGCTTGCATCCAGAAAACAGCCAAACTTTGGGAGCTCTGGGATGACATAAAACTGTACTGTTTCCTACAGATATGGATTATCTAATGGAAAACCCAATTCTACCTGCCAGTGGAGCACCTATGATGTCCCTTGAGAAGAGGTGTGGAAAACCTGTGCTCTTCAATCACAATGAATTGTCCTCATCGTTATCAAGATATTTTTATGTCCATATGTTTTTAATACAAAGAATGCTGTGACTTGCTTTACTTGGAAATAAGTAAATCTTTCTCAGACAGAAGTTCCAAGTATATGAAACTTGTGAATGAATTTGAAGATGGCAGAAATCACCTGCAATGCTTTTCACCTCTGCATGTCACTGTAATTTTCAAGGGATCCAATATGGTTTTGTTCAGAGTTTACCTTGTGGTGATAAAACCGCAGTTGTTCAGTGCATGCTGACTGTCAGTGCTGAATCTGGGACAGTCACTGAAACCAAGGATATATGCTAAAGTGAAGTGTGACATAGCAGTAACCTGTGAGCATGCTGGGACTCATTAGCATGGTCACGCACTGGGACAGGTTGCCCAGAGAGGTGGTAGATGCCCCATCCCTGGCAGCAGGTCAGGTTGGATGGGGCTGTGATCAACCTGGTCTATTTGAAGATGTCCCTGCTCATTGCAAAGGTGGTTGGGCTAGATGACCTCTAAAGGTCCCTTCCAACCCAAACCATTCTGTGATTCTATGATGCTATGATAAATGCGTATGTGTGTATGTAATTGCTTCAGGAAGGTTAAAAGAGGTGAATTTGCTGAGCACAGTGTGCACGTCTTCATACTATGCTGTCTAGTGAGTGTCAGGAGCCAACCTGTTCCCTGTACATTTTTACTGAGCCTTGCCAGGATAAACATAGGGTCTATATAGGATGTACTACTAGAAAATGATAGATGAATTATTCGGAAAATTACCAAGGAGGCTTTTTGTCTTTTCATGCATAGAAATCAGCACAGAATGGTGCTCTGCAAGGTCTGTGCTAGCCAAGCAGAAACTACTAGACTTATCAGAGGCAAATAGCTGGGTTGCAATACTTGGAATGTGGTCCAGTTAGTGACATTGTGACTGGCCAAAGCCAGCAGGTCGGTCTTTCAGGGCTTTAAAAGGAAAACTAGGCTTTTGTGCAGGCACTGCTTTTATGAATCTTACCTGGTCATTCAGAAAAGATGCAAGAAACTTCAAAATGCGTAATTTCCCTGGAGGAAAACAAAATGGAAGTTTCATGCAGCTGTGAAAGTGATGGCTTCCCAGGTTAGTGCCTGATTCTTTATTTCTAGGCAAAGATTTGGATCTTTCCATTATCGTGACTTTTCTTTCCATTATTGTGACTTTTCTGATAGTTGGCGAAGAAAATGCCTAGTGACAGCTCAACAAATAACATTGTTCCTGATTAACTTAGTGCAAAGCAGGAGCAGTATGGTTGGGTTATCTTATTTCATGCTTTGCAGGAGGAAGGCACTTCTATTTGGAGCAAGATTCCCTGCATGTTGTTAATTAGGAGCAACTCCTGTTTAGACAAGCCCCCAAGAAAACTGTTCTGTCATGCATGCTTGCAAATACAGATTGTCTTTATGTTTTGTAAGTATGAATAAGAGCCATGGACACCAATTTGTAAATATTGAAGGGTTACAGTTTGCAGGCAGTTGTTAAAACGCTTTGGCTCTCACATTGTTTTCTGTAGGTAAGGGAGGCTTGCAAAATCTGGCAAGTAATCTTGAATAATACATAGAATTACATACAGGTGAGGTACTAGTGGACATAAGATTGTTCCTGGTGTTAAGCTAGTAAGTTGTAGAAAGAGGGACAACTTTTCAAAGGCTTGTTGAGTAAGATGTCCCCCCATCATTTGTTCTTGTTTGCTCTCTCTCTTCTCTCCTCAAACTGGTTAGGGTTTGTCAGGGAGCTAACTCTCCTAAGCAGCTCTTGAGAAAAACTTCTTCTGGAGAGAGAAATGTGATTGGTGGCCAGTTAGTTCTTTTGCAGTCATCATGCAGACCAGCTGATGAGAAACTATTAACATTATTTAATGGGAAAACAGGGTCTTGTGGTGAGAAGCCTTTTCCCCAGTGTCAAGGAATAAGGAATTTACCACTTCACTTTAGCATTGGTTTTAGAGTATAGTTGCATTCACTGCTGCATTTTTTCCCTTTTCATCCCATATGATTTGACCTCTGATAAATATTTTTGAACACACATTTTTAGCATTCCTACTTAACCTTTTGATTTGCATACTGCAATACATGCTCAATAACTTTACCCTAGCCTTTTATATTTGTAGTTTATACTGCATACAATTTTAGTTTATGGAGGTACTCCTCCTCCATACAGTTTGATTTTTAGCAGGTTTGTAGGGGTGAGGGAGCTCTAACCGACAGAACAGAATATGCTGCTGAGGAGAGAATCTGAGTTCCCTTCCTGTTCTTTATTCCAAGGTAATTAGCCTGGACATAATTCAGTGTGGATACAATTGCTATATACTGCACAAAAAAGTTCCCACTTTCATTTGGAAATTGTGGTAAATTTGGTTTCTAAGGTTTCTAGAGGCTTATATGGTCATGCTTTGTTTGACTTCATGATTTCATAACCTCTCAGCAAATTTGGAGCCACTTTGGCAAGCAGGTGGAGATAATGTAATAAAATTTTTATAAGTTTTATAAATACAGGCAAAAATGTATATAGAGAGACCCTATAAATGCTCAAGGTGAGGAAAAACATTGTAGGGGGAATGAGTGTCTTTTGACATGACAGAGAACGTGAAGTACTTATAAACCCCGCAACTGCAGGGAAGCCTTCAGTCAGAATTTCAGACATAAATACTCATTCCTGGGGCTCTTGGCTGCTGGCTTGTTTGTGGAATGCCAGACCAGTCCCGGCACACTCTTATGCAACATTTGGACAAAGAATTTCACAGAAGGAGGTTTCCCTCGTGTATCAGATGAACTCCATCCATTTAGACTTTAACTGATGACTGGAAGCTGGGTCAAGCCATCTGCACATGCATTACACGCTCTCTCCCTGGTTTTGTTCTTGCACATTATTGTGCAACATAATAGTAGATGAACATTATCATAACCTGGAATATATTTTAAGTGTAAAGCTCCGTTAGACATTCTGATAATTGCATGCTTTGTAATTAAAACTGTGTAGGCTTTTCTTTCTAAGTATGGCAACAAGTGTTAGAGCACATCTGGAAAATATGCTTTAAGCAAAGGTATTTTAGCTCAGAGAATTTCACAACACATGGGATGTTTACCAGCACTTTTTTCCAGAATACTAATCTGATTTAATACAAAAGTCTTCATTTTTTATCATGTTTGCAAAGTTGGTTTTGAATTAAAATCACAGATTGGCTATTCCAGTGTAGTTCAAGGCTAAATGCTGCAAAACAAAAACATTGATTTGCTACTGTCTTTAGGTAGAAGCCAAATAAACCTTGTTTAATGCCCAAAGAATATTTTCTTCAATGATTTCAGCCAAATATTTTCCCTTTTTTTCACTCTAAAGACAAAGAATTGTTTCATACTGGAATCACATTGAGAGGAAAAATGGTCGGACTCATTCGTGCTTCTCAAGGCTTCTGTTAGCCCCCTTCTGTGCTATCTCCCTCTCTAGAAAACAGAGATAGTTGTACTCCCTATGATTATTATAGCACTACCCAGAACATCTTTGAAATCAGTGACAGTGTTTACAAGGTGGTATCCTGGCCACTTGGAATTTGGTGGCCTTCTATGATGGGTCTGTGGAACTGATGGACATGGACAGAGATGTTGACATCACCTACCTGGACTTGTGCAAAGCATTCGACACTGTCCTGCATGACCTCCTTATCTCTAAATTGGAGAGAAATCAGTTTGGTAGATGTACCACTGGTGGATAAAAAACTGGCTGGGTGGCCACATGCAAAGAGTTGTGCTCAATGGCTCAATGTCCAGCTGGAGACCAGTAACGAGTGGTGTCCCTCAGGGAT
>JAOEHX010037059.1:0-17954 GCA_025448015.1 Bolborhynchus lineola
GTCCTTCTCCGCAGGGCTGCTCTCAATCTCTTCTCTGCCCAACCTGGAGCTGTGCCTGGGATTGCTCCAACCCAGGTATAGGACCTTGCACTTGTCATGGTTGAACTTCATCAGGTTGGCATCAGCCCACCTCACAAGCGTGTCAAGGTCCCTCCAGATGGCATTCCTTCCCTCCAGCGTAACAACCAAACCACACAGCTTGGTGTAATTGGAAAACTTGCTGAGGGCACACTCAATCCCACTGTCCATGTCACTGACAAAGATGTAGAACAAGACCGGTCCCAACACTGATCCGTGAGAGACACCACTCACTACTGGTCTCCAGCTGGACATTGAGCCATTGAGCACAAATCTTTGCATGCGGCCATCCAGACAGTTCTTTATCCACCAAGTAGTCCACCAATCAGACTGATGTCTCTCCAACTTAGAGACAAGGATGTCATGTGGGACAGTGTCAAATGCTTTGCAAAGGTCCAGCTAGATGACATCAACTGCTCTATCCCTGTCTATCAGTTCCATACCTCTATCATAGAACGCTACCAGATTAGACTGGCAGGATTTCCCCACAGTGAAGCCATGCTGGCTGTCACCAAACACCCTGTTGTTTTTCATGTGCCTTAGCATGCCTTTCAGGCAGTAGTCAGTAGCAATGGTTATTATAGAGAAATTCAGCAAGTCTTCTGCAAAACCAATGTGAATGCAAATTCTTGACTGGGAATTCAGATCCTCCATAAAACCTAGTCTGCACCACAAGGAATGATGGAGAATTTTTTTTTCTTTTGTATTTTGATAAATGTAAATTATTCTGAACAAGTTATTGTTTAAAGGAGATTACTAGCCATCTGTCTGAACACAGCACAGAAAACAGTGAATGTGTATTTGAGAAAGACTCCACTTACAAGTTCACTAAGAGTTTTGGTATTTAGGTATTTCAGAGGTAAAACAGGGATGCAGTTAGTATCAAGATAACTGATGAGTAGTACTTACAGCAGTTATTATTTATACCGCATCATGTTAACCCAACTCTTTTAAACTCAGAGCTAAGCAACGACAGCTGTAATTCTGTGCACGTAAATAAGGACTAAGTACCTGCATTTTCTCATTCACACACACAAATCGGTGTGTACATACCAGATTAAAAAACAACAGTCCACAAACAAAGAATATTAAATACTATACCTTTGAGTCATAATCTTATAGGCATCTGGCAGATAACAGCGGATATTCTCCATCTGAGCAGGATCAGAGTCACAGATTTTATCATCAGTCCTCCCATAGTTGGCACTTTCAATCATGATAACATCTGTTCCTGGGCAGCGAAGCTCTATTGGGTAACTCTCACAGGACAGCTCCCTTCGGACCACAGCCATGGGGACCGGAGCACGGCTGAAAGCTACAAGGATTAACACAGAAAGATAGCAAACATTTACTTTCCACATTGAAGTAAGAATTAAAAGCAGACAACATTTAGCACCACGTTTTAGCCATATGCTGTACTGAGATAGTTTTGGTATCTTTGAGATATGGCCTGCAGAAATGAGGTCCTATCCTTGGTTTGCTGGCGGCCAGAGAAATCACTTCTCCACCCAGCAACTTGATTTTTTCCTCTCAAAAATAAGTTAATGACCCCTTTTAAAGAGGGCTTTAGAAATCAACAGCAACTATGGCATTGTTATTACTTCTACTTACCAGGTGAAAAAGCTAGTTGGCTTTGATAATACAAAATTACAGTCCTGTGTTGAACCTGATCCACCGGGGGAAATTTTCTGACAGCAAGCAATCCAAGCACCAGGACCCCATGTGCTCAGCAAGACTGCATCTGCCCTACTGCAGATGTAATAACATCTGCATTGCTCCTGCTCTCTTTTTCTTGATCCTTAGAAAACATAAGACTAATGGCTTTTGCTGTAGCCTGCAGCATGCCAGCAAACAGCCTGCAGGTTCTGGCAACTATCCCAAAGTTTAGGCCCTGCAGTGATATTTTCTATGGAAAGGCCAATATATAGGACACTGAGTGACTAAAGTTCAGTCAGTTTTGTGTTGGATCTGCCTGGATGTTCAATACTGGCACATACTGGCAAAGTTAATTTAAAGAGCTCTCAGAATTCTTACCTGTTTTAAAAGAAATCCAGGCTATAGTTTGCAAAAGAAAAAAGAAACACACTTTGAGAAACCTTGAAAACAAAGCCCTAAAGTATTAGTGAATAAACTCATCACATCACAAAATGCAATAATATTTCCAATCTTTACAGCCTCTTTGATCTGAAGGTCTTCAACAGCTTGAAAAACTTGAAGGTACTAATCCCCCCAAAATCCATATGAAGTATAGATTGTCTTTCTCATCTCAACCACAGAAGGGTAATGCAGCTTCCAGAAGATCTCACAGGGAATACATGGTGAACCTGGGCAACAAACACTTTGATTTACCAGCCGAGCATATCAGCCATGAGCAGAAACAATAGCCAGCCCTTTTCCTTTTCTTATTCCACAAGAATGAAATATCAGCCACACCAAAAATGTTTCCAGCTGTAGGGACAATGTGCCCTTCTGGCTCCCATCTGTACTCCTTCCAAACATAAAACCAAACATATAAACTAAGCCTGTATCCATGTGATGATCACAGAGCAGTCAGGGAAGATTTAACCCTGTAACAGATCAAGGGCCCATCTGACACCAAGCATCTTTCAAGAACTCACTACCTCTCAGCCCCACTATAAAAACCACCAAAGTACGCTCCCCCAAACCAAAAATCTCCTCCATTGTGCTTTTGTCCTGTCACATAAAACTTCCACATGGGATATCCACACTGAGTTTGCTTAAGGAAATAAAAGCAGACCGATGTTTCTCAGTATACCCCTTAACTGTATCAATGCAGCTCTGTTTGTCTAGCAGACAGCAATCCAGCATCTACTCCAACTTCCATGAAGCCTTCTATTATTGTCAGTTGTCTCATTTAGATATGTATTATTGAAAGATAAACACTAATTTTTGTAAATTTGCAGGGATGACTCAAATATCAATCAGATCCTTGCCAATGTGCCAGAGTTCTGGACTAATCACAAAACCCCCAAGACAGATATGCAATTATTCTTGAATAACAGCTTCTAAAATTACATAGCTTTAGGGTTTGGATCATATAAGATGTCCTCCTTCCCCAAGATCAGAGAAACAGCTTTGCCCTAAGCTCATATTGCACCATACATTTGTGTAATGCAGTAAATTCTTACTGTGCCCACATTCTCCTGTTACAGAAGGCAGGAAGCCAGGATGACAAGTGCAAATCTCTGAAATGCAATACCTCATTCTTACCCTTGGTTTAACGTCACTTATAACAACAAGGTGAGTGAAGGAAGGAGCCGACAAAGTTAGAAACAATAGCTGATCGAAGCAAAGATCATCAGAAAGGCAGTCAGTAGGCCCAGCAAATTAAACCTCCCCTACAAACACTATCAAGAGGTTTTAAGTCTGTTTCAAAGGGTCTGTCCCCATTAGCCCTTGCTCTACAAAAAAACAGACTCTACGGCACTGGGGGGGATTTACATTTGCCTGCATTTCCTTTAGCACTCAGAAGCCCAGTTAGGAGTTGAACACTAAAAGCTAATTTCAAAAGAAACAAAGTTTGTACAAAATGAACACTGAAGTCAAAGCAAAGGATCTGATTCTACTCTCAGATAATCATGCGAACTAAGATTCACACTCTGGTGCAGTTACTTTGAATTTACTGAAATGTGACTGGAACCAAAGCTTCTAAAATATCTTCACATGCAGGCATGTATCAGTTAGTAACACATTTTTCTGAAGTATTTAGAGTTGAAAATACAGCCATAAACAAACTTCTGATGCCAGGCTGTTGATCTGGAAAAGAGCTTTGGTGAGCTCTCTTTCTGAGCCTCTACTGTACTAAACCTGAGCAGCCTGGTGACACAGGAGGCAGAAGGTTTCTAGCAGCTTTTGGTACAAAACTGATGCCAAATACCCTCCTTCTTCCTGCTGCTATACGCACAGACAACTTTTATTTACTGCCAAGAAAATGTCAAAATGAGGTTTACAGTCAATACTAGCTGTTTGGGGTTATTGTTTGGACCAGTCCTTGGACAATTTGGATACTTTTCTCTAGGAGGCTAATGCAGACTACAGAAACGGCAAAGACAATTCCTAACACTACTTTACTTTTTACTATACAAAACAAAACTTAAACCTCTGACTTACATGCTGCAGAAAATATATTTTTTTATGCTAATTCCTGCATGCTTTGTGCAGTAACTATCCCATATTTTCAAAGAAAGCAGACATTAAATATGGTGGTTAAGGAAAACCTCACTTAAAATCATAGAAACTAACTTTCTGAGAATTGACTCATTCAACCTATTTTATTGTATTTATCAAAAGTAATCCTGCATATGTGCAGGATTATCTTAGCTAATCTTAGCTTTTGTGTTTTGTTGGAAATAAGACATCAGAACTCCTACCAGCAGTATAATTTTATTAAAATATAAGTTTATCTGAGGGCAAAGATAGCAGCCTAATCTCACAGTACCTCTGTCAACAATGATGCAGGCTTCTGGTGGAGGATTTCAGAGTTAATATGAAAAAACAAAGGTTTAGTAAAAGCTGTTATATGTTTCCTAACCACGTGTGACAACATATTTCTTGTATCTTGGACAGCTCTTACTGTACATGAGACTTTATGGCACTGGTTTACTAGAATTGCATGAATGTCAGCTCCCAGTACTCCCCACAAAAAAAAAAAAAACAAACCTGAACAAAATATTCCTCCCCACAAGTAGCAGCCCATATTCTACTTCCCATTAAAGAATCTCTGAATAGATGCAAATATTTCCAGATGTGGCTTTACTGGAATTCACCTTTCTGTTTCTCACATAGTTACCCAATTTTTTGCCATCAGAAGGACACCTTTATCTTACAGACACCTTACTATGCTATAGAATAACAGAATAGTTAAGGTTGGAAAGGACCTTAAGATCACCTAGTTCCAACCCCTCTACCATGTGCAGGGACTCCTCACTCTAGACCATGCTGCCCAAGGCTCTGTCCAGCCTGGCCTTGAACACTGCCAGGGATGAAGCATTCACAACTTCCTTGTCCTACCAGTGCCTCGCCACCCTCACAGTAAAGAACTTCTTCCTTATATCTAACCTGAACGTCCCTTGTTTAAGTTTGATCCTGTTACCCCTTGTCCATCACTACACTCCCTGAATCATGTATCATGGAGTCAACATTTATTTGCTGGTTATATGTCATAAAAGAAACGTGACACCCTAAACAAACTGTAGGAATAGTTGAATACTGTAATACAATATGACAGGAGAAAGCAACAGTGTGCTTTCCATTCTGCCATCCTCAACCAATTCAGTTGCTCTACATGGCTTTTTTCTACCCATATCTGCAGTAAATATTCTGAAGGGAGATTAGAGGTTGAATCTTTATCTGCTTGTAAGCATATTTCTTGACATTGCATCTCTATATGATAATCTTACTTAAACTTTTTACCAGTTTTTCCTGTGAAGAGCAAAGATTTGTTTGCCTTTTGTTATGAAATGATATACATCCAAGATCATCCATGAAACACACAGCACAATTGTATTAATTCATTAATATACTTCTCTCTCCTTTGAGCAGCTCCCTATCTTTACAGCCTTTTGCTGAACTCCTTATTTAATCTCCTAAAAAAGTGACCTAATTGTCAGCTTGAAGTCAAAACTAGTTGATGGCTGCTCACTACTTTGGAAAACAGGTGTCTTTCTCCAGGATCCTATATGCAGACAGCCATCTAAATGCACATGGAAACCTTAAAGATTTTGAAAAACACTCTTTTTGACATTTAAATTTGTGCCAATTTGATTTTTCTGAGTGCAGCCATTTGGTGGAAAATCTTCCTCCTGAGCTTTTGCAGGGCAAAGTGAGAGCAGAGGGTGAAATGGCAACAGATAATGACAGTATTTTATCTGGGTGATTTAGAACTTCTTTGTCTCTGCTATTTCAGGAGCTGGAAAATTAAGTAAGTCATCAAAATCTTGTGCTTTTTCTCCCCCTCACTTTTGACCTCAGAACATAATTGCCTCTTGTCATGCCTGCAGGGCATGAGCTTGTAGTTATCACTGTGTGCTTAATCAAATGCTGAAATAGCCTTTAAATTATGTGTCTTCTTGGCGCTAGACACTTGTTGAGCGCTGTTACATTTAGAGGCAGGATGGTAGTAGATGTACTTTTAAAAGAAAAGTGTGGGATGATGCCTTTAATTAGGTTTTATATGCAATTTTCCCAGGAAAAAATCATGTTCTAGCTCAGAATTTTCAGGGTGAAATTTCAGTGCATATTTTAAGGTGGTGAAACAAAAGCTGGAAATAGAGAGATAATTATTTTCATGAACTCTACACATGATTTGGTCTGCCCAGCTAAATATGTGATTTACTGTTCCCAACAACAAATATGATATGCTGGGGGAGGAGGTTTGCTACTAATTTGGAAGAAAGCTGCTGTGTTTGTAAGTTTGCAGCACTTAATATCCCCACAGTTCACCTTGACACTGTGGGGGAAAAAAAAATAACAGAAAGTAATAAAAAAATCCCTTTCTCCCCTTATTCTAAAGCTTACTCAAATACGGGTACAAGCTTTCAGCTGTTGAATCAATAGGCCTTATATGATTCTGTTACTCCCTGAAAAGAAGTACACGCTTAAGTGCTTTTTTAAATCAGGACTCTATTTTTCCCTATTAAGATACCAAGTCTCATTAGTGCATTCATTAGTGCTCAAACATGGCTCAGTGCTTCTTCCCTGTCTCCTTTTTCCTTAATCCAAATTATACCTGATCTCTGATCTCAACAACAATATCAGTAACAGACAAAACTCAGGTTAAAGATAGTGACAACAAACATTTCTCCAATGTACCATATTACCATTCCCCAGTATTTTCACTGCTAACAAATATCAATCTTGTTCTGACAAGCTTAAAAAATAACTGGTTGGTTCAAAGTTCTCTGAAAAACTGTGATTAGTATACAAATATGGAAATACTATTCTCTCTCCCACTTTCTCTACATATGCTGACAACAAATTAAACAGCAAAGAACTCTGTGTCTTTTCTAGGGTGACAGGGTAGAAAAGCCTTTCTTCTGCTCTTAGCCTGCAGAGAAACTAAAGATGTGTTCTATAGACATCAGCTAGTGCCAAGACAATGCAGCAAATGCCTGCAACATTCATATCCAGCTCCCCTGGGGCAGAAATGAAGAGTGAAAGCAGACTGCGGCCAAATGGCTGGAATCATCAGCAGTGCAAGGATGGAGCCAGACAATGTGGGTCTCTACTCCCAGCTTTCCCCTCTGTGCCTCAGTTGATTGCTGTCTCATCTATAAAAATGGGAAAATTATCTCCTCCATTAAATGCTCCAAAATCTGCTAGGGAAAGCAAGACAACTAGGTAAATTCCACCAAATGTGAAGAATTAGGCTTCAGAATGGGTTTCCCCATGTGCCTCAAATACCCACATTTCCCCAGGCTACCTTGGCCTTTCTTATTTTATAGAAGTTATAAAAAAGAGATAGTAATTGCAACCTTCCTTTGGTCATCTTCACCAGAAGCAGTGATCCTCCTTACTCAGCAAACAGCCACCCACAACGAGACTTCACAAATGGCAAGGGTATGCCCTTACTGGATGAGATGGAGTATACAAAAAAAAAAAAGACAGAAAAGAGACACTTTGCTGTGTAACACCCCAGCCATGGCAACCAAATTAAACCTAAAACACCCTTTATGCTCTTTCCTGCACTTTTTATGAGGAGATTGAGGTCAACTATCTTATGGTTCCATAAATTGCTTAATCTACCCCCATTGTAACACTGAAGTGACACTTGCTAGGGATTTGTTCCCAGGTTATGTGAGTGAAAATACAACAGACATGTTTATATTGGACATCTTCCTCCCTGATGAAGAGGATACACATGAGAAGGGTGTAGCAAACAGAGTGAGTTTTCTATATGGACTCCCAAACACACACAGACATGCCCATTTTCCAAGGTGACACAGCCAAAGATGCAAACAGGAGCATAACAAAAAGCCTAGCCAAGTTCAAATGTCACATCTCTGAAGCAAGCCTTTGCCCTCAAGCACAAGCCTTCCGGAAAGTATCTTTTATTTCCACGCAGATCTTCTTCCACATTTCTAGATACCCTAGAGGTCAGCTCTAAAAATGGCAATGCAGAAACAAGTGGCTTTTTCCACCAGCCACTAGCAGCCCAGAAAGCCAGACAATTAAGTACCAGACAGCTACATCCTGGGGCACTTCTGCTGCTCACACTTCATATCACTGATATTCTTCAGTTCCTTGCCATGCTCAGCTGGTAAACACCCTTCTTCTCACTCACTTTCCCAAACCCTAACTCAAAGTATGGAGAGCTATTCTCATTAGTAAGAAATAATAGATTTTCTAATGCTTGCTAAGTATTAGATCAACTCTTCCTATAGGGGCAAAGAGAAAATAAATCCACCAGAAGAAAGAGGAAGTAGACGCATTTGCATCTAAGGATGGGTGTTTTCAAAGGAAATGAATGGTTCACTGCGAGGAAAGGAGATGAAATTATAAAAGAGCAAGACCACAGAAACCAGATGTTAACTATGAATGGAATAATCTGACAGCAGGAATTGACTGAGGACATGTAAAAGAGAGAGAGGCAAGAAGGCAGACTGGCCTAGGGAGATGCGGGGTTGAACTGAACCAGAGCTGGGGGAAGAAAGCAGTAAAACAAGCATTACTGCGCCCTCTTTCTGTTTCCTCATTCTCATCCTCATTAGTGAGCAACAGTAAATACTCAAGAGAATTGCAAGAAATGGTCTTTTGACAAGCCTTCTTCTTACAAATCTCCCACTTACAGAGAGGTGAGTACCTCTGCAGCTAATATTTACAGTGGAGCTCACTGCAAGGCAAGGCATCACTATGGGTCACTGTTACCCTCCATACTGTTAAGGAGGCAGTGGTCTATGATAAGTCAAATCTACGAAGTCACTGTTGTTGAAGGGAGAGTGGGTCTTGCTTCCATCTGCCAAGCCTATACCCAGTCATGGTTCAGTTGCTGGACCTGCACCCAGTTCTGGCACTCACTGGATCCCTTTGATGAGGCAGGTCAACTCAGCGGTCCACAAAGAAACTAAATGAGTAAGGAAGAGGGGAGAAGAGAGATTTCTGCTGGTCTGGTAGAGATGAAACAGCTCAGAAAAAAGGTTAGCTAAGGTCATAGAAAAGAAACAAAAGATTTTAGAAGGAAAGAAGTAAGGTTGAATTTAAAGTGCTTTTCAAAAAAAATACATGACAACCAGTCTTCAGATCAGAGGTCAGAAGCGCAGTCCCAAGCTCAAGCTGAATGTCACTTAATTAATTACAGAGGCAACAGGTTAAGAACAACAGACAAATGAAATGCTATGTCTAAGGGGAAGGTTGAAAACAAGTGCATTAATATTAGGCCCTATCATGGGAAGAAGGTATTCCGAAGTATCTTTCCCTTCACAGTGAATCATCTAATTTGTAACAACATGCACGCACAAGAAGATACCCAGGTACAATTGCTCTTGAAATTCACAGGATTCCTTCACATGAATTAACTTTCAAGTGTAGGAAAATGGTGCACATATAGGGAAAGTACCTGAGGTTAAAGCCCTGAGCTTCAGTGCATAAGATATATAATCAATACTTATGCTAAACTTGCCCTCCAGCCTAACTTAAAACATCAGGGTTTCAGAACCTAGTCCGTGCCACTGAGACATTTGTGTTCTCACCAAAAGAAGATTTAGGTTCTGTGTCACAAATCCACATACCATAAATAGCACCAGGGTCTTCAATAAGGAAGGCCGTGCCATTTATTACTTATCCAACTCAGTTACTGCTGTTACAACAGACACTTAACTGTCTCAAAGAAAACTAAACCAAAAAAAAAAACCAACCCCAAAACCGAAATTCAAAACAGTGACTTTGATATTGCTAAACAACCCTGAAGTCCTGAATTCAATGCAACACAAATTAATATGGTGAAGCAAGTAGAATTTGAGTAATAACAAAATTCACCCTATTTTAAATTACTCCACTGTAGCTTTTATTGTAGCCACTAAGATCAATTTTATTAGCCAGTAAGGCTAATGTTTTTCTCAGATAAAAACTTCTATAAACCACCATAGTAGATAAAATCATAGAGGCAGTTAGGTAAGCAAGTATGAGAACATTAAGTAAAAAGAATCTGTTTGGGTTTGGACTTCATATTAAATTGCAAGTTCAATTAATATTACACTTTATTATTGTTTCCATTTAAAACAGTAGCTTAATTTTTTACCCTTGCTAGAATAAGACAAATCTGGTTTAGCTTTCCTGTTACCAGCAGAGCTTTTTTACCTATGTCATCAGATTGGGCTTCAGTAGGATTTAGTGGTGTCCCCAGATGGGTAACACTTCAGTGCTGAAGATATGCTCTTCTTCATCATTTGCAACACTAGGTACAGGGAGGTAGCAGCCCTGAGCTACAAGCAAGCAGGATGAGGATGAGCTGGAGGATACCAAGACCCAAATGCATCCTCAGAAGTCAGAAAAGGTCTGACACGGACAATGGCTGCATACAACAGAGCCCAGATCTGACTTCTATCTCACCATAGGAGAAAAAAACCCAACCAATTAACCACTACCACAAAAAAAAAAAAACAAAAACAACCAACCAACCAACACTAAAAAAAATCCAACCCAACCAAGCAAGAAGGAGCTCAGCAAATTCAGAAATCCTTTTTGAGGCTGACACAGATCAGACAGGTCGCATGTATTTGGAGCTTTGCTGAAAAGCAGAGACAGCAAACAGTAGATTCCTACTGAGTAACACCTCCTCTAAGTTGAAGTTTAATTTTGATTTATAGCTCCCTGAATAGCCTCTGAAGGAGAATGTTTCTGCTCTGGCAGAAATAACTGCATTATTAAAGGAACTTACAAACAGCAGAGTGAGGATTACTTTGTGTTGTTTATTGATTTGTTTATTAGAGCAGTAAAGCTATTTTAAGTTTGTAATGCCCAGAAAGATAAACTGTGTGAAACCTGAAGAACTGTTCAGAGAAAAAGACAAGCAGGAAAAACAGAAGAATTTTGCCCTAAGTATTAGAGCCTATCATTCAAATAGCTGCATAAATGTCTGTGGCCTCAAATGTTTATCATTTAAACCAATTGCTTTACATCACTGAAGGCCAAGAATGACTCCTTTACAGTTAATTTTACAAAAAATTACCCAAACCTTGGAGAAGCCATCTTCAGGAAGTAATTGGCTAAACTGTAGGTTGTTAAATAACTAACTGTGATTTTTCTTGGTGTTTCAGCTATCACGGCTCCTTTCAACCTCTGCTGTAAATAAAAACAGATAATTTGTTATTCCCACTAGCCACAACTCTGTGAAAGTTCTACAAAAAAGTCTGAGACTGCTTTCAGATCTTGCCTCCTCCCAGAATTGCAGACCATCATATATATACGTGTGTGTGTGTATTTTATATATATACACACACACATTTCTATAATTGCATGACATAGATGTATCAGGCAAAATGAAAGGTGCAATTTTATACACAGAAAAATGAAATTTGGGGTCCCCTACGCAACACATCTTTAAGGTCACTGATTTTTTAGAAACCAATGGGTGCTTAACCAGCAAGATCTGTGAGCAATCTACAAAGACAACCCAGTCTCCAACTGCTGGGTGACAATTTCCATAGCATGACATCTACGAGCTCTGTCTCAGAAGCAGAGGCATGGAGATCTAATTTCCATTTTGCTGATATGTAACAGTAGGCTGTGGCGAGCCATTTTTTGTGACTCTCTCAATCCTGACTCTCCCCAAAGTCTGTGACATAACTCTCCTCCGACCTCAAAAGATCAAATATTTCACCTCACGTATGCTGACAGCTAAAAAGAAGTTTGCAGAAGCATATGCCTTCATGCGATCAGTGGCCACATTTATTCACTTCCCCCCAGTCTTGAAAATGTCGAACAACATGAGAATTGAATCTGTGGGATGAGCTGAAATGGATACACTTGCTCCAAGTGGAAATACATTCCAAGTAAAAGCAGATTTTTAGACAAATCACACATTTTTTGCTTCCGGATATGACTTCCTCTCAGTGGAAAATAACATTAAAAGAAATGAATTAAATTAATTCCACAAAATGGTCCGCTTACTAGGAAACACAATTAAAGTTCTGAATGAAGTTTTGCATTGCAATGACCTGCTCACAGCAAACACCATAATTATTTTTCCACCTAATGCAGCCTATGCAAACATTGTTCCAGAAACACTATATACCTACATTTGTGTACATAGACACATAGAAAATACACATGCACACACAATACTGCTCATTTCAAGGCGAGCCACAAAAAAATATGAAATAATGCTCACCTGTAAGCCCCCAGAAACACCCTGAATACATTAACTGTTCCCAGGAGAGTCAGGTGAACAGTTTTAAGAGCTCCTGGGATTTCTCAGAATGGAGGCGGCCTTTACCCTGCAGCACCACCAGCACTACCACTGCCAAGCCAGGACAGCTGGGGCAAAGCAGCATGGCCAAACTTGCCTTACAACATTTTTACCTGGAAAAAAAATGCTCTTAATCCTGCCCTCCACACCCCACAATTTCAGTTTAAAGTAATCAGGGGACACCAGGATACATATTTCCACTCATTTTCCGCTCCAGCCTTCAAAAGCTGTTAACAATAGTCCACAAAGCATTTTAAAAAGCAACAGCAATAAGCATGAATAGTCACAGAGACATTGTACTCAGTAAAACAACAACCCAGTATGGGTTAAAAGGCAGCCCTGTTCTATGAAAGTCCCTACAGTGCTGGATATTATGATTTATTACTTGTCCTGTGGGAAAGCGTAAGGCTCCTTCACAGTCAATCCTTGTGCACGACTGAACAAAAAGAGGGTCTGTGCCCCAAAGGACATTTTAAGGAGAAGAGGAAATTCATGCAGATTAGAGACAGGAGCTATGGCGGCACAGAAAAAGATAGCCATCCACCATGGGTAACAAACACATGCAGATACTATGTTTGAGAACACAATGCTCACCAGTTCAATGAAAATATGGTTTTAAAAAAAACAACTTATCTTGCTTCAGGGGAAAATAGAACCCGAACAACCCACTGTAAAGAACTATGATGGATGGAAGGCTTTTTTTTTTTTCCTCTTCCTCTTTTATTTTATCCTTTTTTTTTTTTTTTGTTTCAAACACAATCACTAATCTTATTCCAAATTCTCCTCCTCCAAGAGGTAGATGAAAGAAGTAAATCTTTTGCTGATCTCTCCGACAACAAAACCCTGGATCTAATTGCCCAGCAAAACCAGCGAGAGGTATCAGGGCTAAAGGCAAATAAAGGTTTTTTTGTCAAAATAACCTGATGAAAGGTTCCATTCTTCCTTCCCCTACAGATACAAGGTCAGAAAGAGCAGGCCTTTTTCAAGCCCCAGACAAGGCAGTGCTGCATGGACACCAGAGGATGCCCAGAGGAAGCCTCTGGAGAATCAGAATGCCAAAGTTATTTCAGGCATACCTGAGCATGGCAGCTCAGCCACATAACAGCACCTGAGGCACACAGTTTCCCTGATCAGTGCGAAGAGATGCAGGATCCAGAACCCCAAACAAAGCAGACCCTGTAGGCCAGGGCAGATTTAGGAGACCTTGAATAACACTAACCTTAGTCTCGCAGGGTCCTGGCTCTGACCTCCCAGGACAGAAGATGGTCCAGGCAGTTTCACTCAGATTGTTTGAGTTTGGCTGATTGGTAAGGATGAGGATGCCATCACATTCAGGGCAGGAATCCTCAGAACCCTAGGATTACGGTTATGGGTACCTTCCAGTGAGACTGGGAGGCAGACAGCCTGCAGGTACCAAGACCCCCATTCAGCATTGACCTATGGGAAGACACTTGCCAAACCTTTCTGTACTGTTTCTCCTGAAAGATTTCTGAGGGATTCTTGCAAGTTGAAAAAAGGACCATGGGAAGGTTTCCAGAGAACCATTTCTAGGAGACTATTAGCTAAATTTTTAATGTACTTATGATACAGCACATTTAAGTGCACTTTCTAATAGCAACATACTTTTCTCTAATGAAGGATACATTTCAGGCCCTTTTTCCCTATACCTGCAATGCCCATTTTCTTCTGTACTTATTTCAACTATTGTTCTTACAGTTACTTATACTTCACATTTAGAATTCTCTGCCTTTTCCAAGAAAAAAATATTGCATATTTCCATCGTCTTGTGTTTGCTGTTCATATTCCAGGAAAGCACCCTGCTGTCACTGTCCTCCAAGGGCACTTTTGGAGCACAAGGAAAAACTTTCATGAAAGAAATTGGACTTTTCTACTTATGATTTTCCCATTCTCCTCATTATTACGTAATAAAGCATGTACAGGATTAAAAAAACTGTTTTGCAGGGGCTGGGGGGAACTACCTGGGCAAAACACAAAAGGTCACTGAGAGAGCCTGTTCCTGAGCCCATTCTCTCATATAGTTTTTCATACAGTATTTTAATTACTGCTTTAGACAGAGGTGCTAACATACAAGATGTTGCGTTTGTAAAAGGTTGCCATAATGCCCCTAAATCAGGTAAGAAATGAGGAAGAGCTACTCTTAAATATGCCTCAGCAATTTTTTCATTGCATTACTATCAAGAAAGTATCTGCTGGAAAGCTCATACTGTGAGAGTACCAGTAATGCATTGATGCTTTGGAAAGTAAAGTAAGATCATAGTCCTTACTGGCAACATACACATTTGAAGGTTTTACTCAGGACAGCTCAGAAATAAAGATTTAAAGCTTAAAAACACAGGCAGTAAACTGAGAAGTCTGTTTTCAGATGACAAAACCCCCAACTCTGCAATCATGAGAAAAAACTTCTTTTGTTAAATAGTCTGCCCTCATTTCAAAAAACCCACAAACATGTGGTAGTAGAATCTCAAAATACAACTGAAATAACAGTAGAGCATCAAGGTAAGAAAAATTATGCCTGCAAAAATTTTAAAGCAGCAGCAGTATTTTTTAAAATAATAAGGCATACAAGTCAAAAAAATCAACCCCTACAAATATTGAATAACTCACTCCAATCTGTATTTAGAAAGAAGCAGACAGATGTATTTATAATCTACTGTGACAAAGAGATGCTTTTTATCAGTTACTGAGAAAGATATAATAGCAAACAGCTCAGTATTTTTCATTCTGTAGAATTAGGTATCTTCTACCTGGTAGTTCAGAATAAAACCCCACAGCTCTCTTTGGAAGCCCTTGCTGGTTTTTAACCTGATCTGGGATACTGGCACACTGCTACTAGAAAGCCTTGCGGGGAAGAGTTGTTGCGGGGGGGTGTTTGTGTGCAGAAATCAAGGCGACAAAACCATTGAAAGCCCAGCTGCACACGGAAGAAAAAATCCGTTTGCTGCTGCTTCTCAAAAAGTATTGTAAATGTGGAATTGTCATCCCAGCTGAACCATTTCTCAAAGTTCAGCAAGAACTTCATCAGTCCAGTATGATTCAACATGCTTCTTGATGATCTGAAAGAAAGTAAACTCAAAGCTTGCCAAATTTGCAGTCAGTACAAAAATTGATGAAATGTTAAGTAATGACATGGGCCTTGTCATTTTGCGGATTGATCTATACACTGTCTGAGCAGACCATGCTTTAACACAAACAAATAACAAGTCCACGTAGGAATGCAAAAAGTGTTCATTATGTGAGACCAGAGCTTCAGAAGCAGTCACTCTGAAACAAGACTCTTCATTATTGATAAGAATTTTAACACTACACAGTCGCTTAAAGGGCAAACATGATCTCTGTGAGTATTAGGAGGTGAATAACAAGCAGAAGTGGGAAGATGAAATCACCCTGCATATGATCTTAATGCGTCCATTACTGAAACACGTACACTGTGGTATCTAAACTTCAAAAATAATACCAGAAACTTTGAAAAGGCTTGCAAAATAAGTTAAGAAAATTAAAAAAAAAAAAAAAAAATCAAGTACAGTCTGGAAAGACAATTTTACAACTGAGACACCCAAGCTGCTTAGTCTGTCCAACTAGTCTGAAAGACCATTAAAGTCTGCAGGTATCTAAAAAGGAAAGATATTTCTTACAGTTGGGAGCTCTTTAATCTATCAGAGAAAGGCAAGCACGATGCAAGAGCTGGAAGTTGAAGCCAAATAAATTCAGGCTAGAAATAAGGTACATATCTTTAACAGTGTAATTTACCATGGAACAGTTTACTTAGGTATGTGATGCATTCCTATTCAGCTGAAGTCCCTAAATACGACTTAAATATTTTTCTGGAAGATACGTCACAGCTCATACAGACGATAGGGGAGCCTGATTCACAAATTACTGGGCAAGATCTCTATTGTGCAAACAGTCTGGATTGTTGATCATAGGACTCTCTTCACTTTAAAGATCTATGAAGATTTGGGAGAAAAATAAAAAAAAAAAGAAGAGAGCGGGACATTTGGCAGCATGGAACCTGCTGAATTTATCTTAGAATACAAAAAGAAACAAAACAACAATGAAAAAACCCTCAGTCTGCTTTTATGCAGATACCTGCTGTGCTCATCCATGCAAAGAAGGTTTGTATCTTATCTTTATCTACTGGTCATGAATAGACATAAAAATGTTCCAGGACAGTTTCTTTGAATTCCTAGGAATAAAAAACGGCAAAGAAAAGTAAGGGAATTGCTTAATGCAAACCAACAGATGGGATTTCAGTCAGAGGCTTGCTTTGTTTTCATAATGAACCATAATCTCTGTAATCTAAAGCATTTTTTATTTGCTGCAGTGAGACATAAAGACTGCAGCTATGGCACATGAATTGTTTTCAACTACTCATTGTTACAGAATGCACCTCTTCATTTCTGAAGATGCACTGCTGAATCCCGGACCAGTCAGGCACACTAAATTTAGGAGGATGGCTGAAGTTAGGAGGATGGCTGAAGGAGTACACACTACATTTTGTTGTGTTTACATTGTTTTGGTTTTGTTTTGTTTTTTTTTTTTTTTTTTTTAATTCAACCTTACAATATGGTTATCTAATAAATTATTATAATTCTGCAAAGCCTATTCACTAGTCTCTAGGTAGTATTTAGATACATAAAGCCTTTGCTGTGTAAATCCTACAGTATCAAACCAAAGGCAGAGGTGCTGGACTTGTGCAAAGCATTTGACACTGTCTCACATGACATCCTTGTCTCTAAGTTGGAGAGACATCAGTTTGACAGGTGGACCACGTGGTGGATAAAGAACTGCCTGGATGGATGCATGCAAAGAGTTGCGGTCAATGGCTCAATGTCCAGCTGGAGACCAGTAACAAGTGGTGCACCTCACGGATCAGTGTTGGGACCGGTCTTGTTCTACATCTTTGTCAGTGACATGGACAGTGGGATGGAGCGTGCCCCCAGCAAGTTTGCCAATTACACCAAGCTGTGTGGTTTGGTTGATATGTTGGAGGGAAGGAATGCCAACCAGAGGGACCTTGACATGCTTGTGAGGTGGGCTGATGTCAACCTGATGAAGTTTAACCATGACAAGTACAAGGTCCTACACCTGGGTTGGAGCAATCCCAGGCACAGCTCCAGGTTGGGCAGAGAAAATATTGAGAGCAGCTCTGCAGGGAAGAACTTGGGGGTGTTGGTTGATGAGAAAATGAACATGAGCCAGCAGTGTGAGCTTGCAGCCCAGAAAGCCAAGTGTATCCTGGGCTGCATCGAAAGGAGCGTGACCAGCAGGTCAAGGGAGGTGATCCTGCACCTCTACTCTGCCCTCGTGAGACCTCACCTGGAGTACTGTGTACAGTTCTGGTGTCCTCAACATCAAAAGGACATGGAACTGTTGGAACAAGTCCAGAGGAGGGCCACGAGGATGATCAGGGGACTGGAGCACCTCCCGTATG